>SNQJ01S0029597.1:46115-88378 GCA_010110895.2 Picea sitchensis | reverse complement strand
AGAGAGAGAGAGAGAGTGGGGGGCAGAGGGGGGAGAGAGAGAAGGGGAAAAAGAGAGACATTTCATGTTAAGAGAAATGTGCATGCATTCTTATTCCTAATAACACATGCACTTTAGGAATGCGCGCATGTTCCTAAGGCACACACACTATTTTTATTTCAATTTGTTTTTAGGAAAGTGCACACATTCTTGTACACGTGTTTCTGAGGAACACACGTGCATTCTTGGGAATGTGCCTACGTGGCTTGTTGAGTGGAGGTTCAGGGTTTTCTGAACCTGTCACATCATGAATGCATGCAGATTCCTAGAAATTTGCACACGTTCTTGCGAGTGCGCATTCCTGTTGACCCCCTTGCCACTTTTTTTGGCCACCAACTTTGTGCACTCATCCACATGTTTAATATTTAACCGAAAATAAAATCGTTCTTTCTCTGCATTGAGTGGAGGAAGCTCCCTCTCAATTATAGACAGTGCGTCTAGGATGTCCCTACCTCATTCACAAGGTATGTCCCACTCTGGACGCTTCTCAAGCCAAATACTAGGCACGTCTGGATCTGAAAAAAATAGTTTTGGAAGGCAGGGAGCGGGGGACACTCCTCTAACACTCCTTCGGGAGAATGTGGGTAAAAAATAATGCCCTTGCAAAGAACTCAACTTCTAGCGTTGGGATTGACTTTCCACACTAAGATATGCTCGACTCGCTTGGCTCACCTTATCTGATACCACTTGTTGTGCACTGGAAGCATAAAAAACATAGATATTTAATTGCAAATATTGAACAAGATGAGATCAAACACAATCACACAAATTAATACAATAATTTTACGTGGTAAATCTCGGGAAAATGATATTCGGTTTATTTATCGTTCAAGGGAAATACTACATCAGCCAAACAAGACTTATCACTCACACTCAACCTCACTTTGCCTCTCGGCTTTACATGGATTTATAGCAGCTCTTAACAATAAACTGATATAAAGGCACCACTAAATCTACTACAATCCACAAAATCGTGGAAAATTGGTTGACTCAACAATGTTCATTCTGGTTTGATAAGTGATATTACTATTGCATATCAAAGTTATTAGCAATGAAATCCGATTAAACATTTCATATTTATTTATTAGATGGGTGGGTTTCATTTTCTCTCGGCACTTGACCATTGTTTGAAAAACTATATTCAACACGATTTACACAATTTATGTCGAGGTACGTGTCCTCTTCCAGAATTTGAGAAATTTCAATGCCATTTGAATAATCTAGATTTATATTACATTTAAAATTTATATTTGATTCACTTCTCAGAGTTCAACTCCGAATGATCATATATATTTTTAATATGTACCAATTTATTAATTCAAGACCAATTAACTCCAAATCGTGATCTCTCTCTCCTATCGCCTCTTCTTAGAGTTGATTTGTCTCGCTTCTTCTTAGAGTTGATTTGTGCGGATCTCTATGTTTTGTGTGCAGTTTTTCTATTATTTTTTATCATGGACATCGTTCACCGGTGGTCTTCTTTGGTGGCTCGGTTTGAGATCTGAATACACCTCTTGCATACTCAGATCGTGGCCCGCCATTATTAATCATGATGGTTTTCTTGTACACAAATTTGGGTAGACTGGATTATGCGACCTCAACAAGAATGGAGTCAAATGGAGAATTCATATTGCGGAAAGGGTTTTGCACGAACCATTTTTTTCCAGTTACTCTGTTGCCGACCCCTTGGCCTGATTCATGTTCGTTCAGTTCTCTTCAGATTGTGTGAACCCATGTGGCCTCACAGTGACAACTGTATTGTGATGCATTCTTTCATTGATGGTAGATCATGGACACTAGCTCTCAGATATGGTTATTTGTGCTTAGCCTTTGGGAACGTGGCGCTGTCCTATCTTTCAATTGAGTAGGGGAGACTACAGATCTATTCCTTTGGCTACTATATTTTGCAAATAGTCAAATTATCATCTACATGTGCCTGAGTTGGCTGGTTTATGGAGGTTACTCATTTTTTTACCATAACTTTTACATGAAACTTTCATTTTTAAATTTTTTTTGGGTCTTGGTTGAGATGTTGAGAATAACATTTTACTCTTTAATATTTTTGTTTTTTTCACGAGGAGTTAACAAATTAAGAGAATTGATTCCTCATTTGTACATGGGTACTTATCATGGCTTTATTTGCAGGACTCATATCAAGGATTTTTGTTAATGATGATGGCTTTGTTTTCCATGACCCATATCGAGGATGGTTGTCCATGATGGTATTTATTTTTCACATTCATTAGTGGATTTTGGGTCACTAGTGAAAATATTATTAGAGTGTCACCAGACATTTTATCTCCATGACCAACCTTGTTTTGCAGGACTTGGAGCCACTTTGGAGTATTTTTTTCTTGTTTTGCAGCACTTGGAGCTAGCCACTTTGGAGTGTTTTCTGCATAGTTTTTCAACATCGATGTCACGATCAACTAGAACCTCCATACTTTTCCATCATTTGCTACATCCATTTCCATTGTCTACGGCCACATAGTTTAGCATTGTGGGGGATGGTGTGAAATTCTTCCTCAGGTGATTCTTTATGCTTCACCATTTTGTTTGACATAAAGTATTTTTAGAGTGAGCCTCGTATCGAGCACCGATTCCTATTTTTACTCGGCGGTTGCAGTGACTACTGACCCATGCACTTCGGTGAGATGGATTGGTGTCCATAAGGGAACTCATTTTATGATGATTTTTTTGATTGCACACAATTACTTGATCATGTTTTTTGCATCGGGACTCATTTCATAGGATCGATCTATTTTCTTGGAAAGTTTGAAATTTGTTGTTTGGATTTCTACATCTTTGATGGTGTTGATAGCTTGGGGTTACTTGGCCATTTTTAGAATTTTGATCGTACTTCATGTTTGGACATTTCAACATTTGTAGGCCTCATTTCACATTTAATGGTTGATGATCGTTGCTCATATTTGAAGCCTTTGTTCTAGTTCCTTACCAACAAATATTTTTCTGAAGCATTTATGTTGTGGTTGTCAATGTTTTTCATTCTCATGCCTCTGTAATTGAACCTCTTCTACTTCAGACTTCAACCAAGATCATTGAGGTTACTTGGATATCCTCTTCATAGTTTTGGTCGTACTTCCTGATTGGAGCCTTCATCCTCCACAGGTCTCTTTCTCTTTCCATTCAATGCATCATTGTGAGATCTATAGTTTCATCTTCAATGCCCTTTTCAACACTAGCATTTTTCTCTCTTTTGAAGGGGTTTTTTCCTATGGGTTTCTCTCATTTTCTCTGCTCATGAGACTCTATTTTCTAGTAAGTTACCTAATAAGGTCTCATTTCCATGACCCAATTTTTGTCCTTTTTACTTCCTACATTTCACTTAAGGGGGGTGTTAGTGTTCTTTTCCCATGTAGCCAACTAGTATTAGCTATAAGCTCATGTAGGCATCCTTATCTTCCCAGTTGTCACAAGTATCCCTTGCTAATGTTGGTCCTCTTCCCATTTTTATATATAACAGGCATCCTATTGTATTAAACAACATAACAAATATACATTTGATACGTTGTATAATGGAATATAGACTCATTTATGATCCAGGTTAGTGTTGGAGTAATTAACTCCTACTTGTCTTGTGTCTAATATTTGATATTACTCATCATAGGATGTATTAGTTATTGTAATATCTATGTGAGATGTTTGGTTAGGATTTTGTTATATATAGATCATATTTATGTGTAAATTTGATATATTATCTCAATTCAGTGGATTGCATGTCTAAGATAGCCTATCTATCTTAACCCTAATATTAATGTATTTATATTGATTAAATAATAGAATATGAGATATAGTTTTTGATGTGTATACAATATGACTACTCTCTCAATTTCTGAGATGGTATCAGAGCTGGTCTGGGGTTAACTCCCTCATAGGAGGGTCCAGGACAATGAGAAATATGTGATTGTCAATTTGCTAAGAGTAGAGTGCATTGTTGTGTATGTGTTTATTTTTGTGTGTTTTGAGAGAGAACCACTGCTTGAGCCTTTGACATATTCTACAGTGAAGATAAAGTTTGCATAGAGAAGTTGTCATCTACAGTGTCATCAAAGTTGTGAAAACAACTGTAAATGATGAAAATATATGTTTTTTGAAGACGACGAAATGCGATGGGGTCACTGCAGCCGTGTTTTTTCATTAACCTATCACTCTTTTCTTGGTTAAAATCTCGAGCCTCTTGTTGGGAATATCCATTAGAACTCGTGGCACTGCATCATTTCAAGGAAAGAGGGGGTTTTGGCGTTTGAATTTGATAGTTGTTTGAAGACTGATTGAGGAGCAATCTTTCAGTGGCATAATTATATTAATATTTTAGAAATTTTGTTAATGTCTTAGATTTATATTTTGTGTAAAAAAATAAATGATGATGAATTCAATGAAGAACCTCTCGTATTTTTTAGAAAAAGGTAACATGGCCAAAGAGCTTATGTTTCTTAACAAATACAATGAGCTATGTATGTCGACAAGAACACTGCTATTAGGTTGTGACTACAGATTGTGTACTTTTGAGATGAAAGAGGCCATGTTGGAAGACTAAATTCTATATACATTCAATATCTAGACTATTTTCCTATACAACTAGTGAATACAACGAGCTATGTATTTTGACAAATGGAAGTATCTTAAAATAATGATTCAATATCTAGACTGTTTTTTGAACATATACAACGAGCTATGCATTTTTGTAGATAGAAACATATAGAATTGTGAGCCATTAAAAATATGAAATGGATGGTCAAAATAAATTGTATCTTTAATGAATTAAGTGGTAGCTTGAATGAATGGTTGTGTGAAAGAGTGTAGTCTATGAGATTTCAGAAGTGGATAGAGATGTTGATGAAGACTATACCAAACGATGACAAAGATCAGAGATTAAATCCAAGTACTTGTTAACGGAGGGTGTTTGAGTAATTAACTCTTGTCTTGTGCCTAATATTTGATATTCCTCATCATAGAATGCATTAGTTATTGTCATATCTACTTGAGATGTTTGGTTAGTAGTTTGTTATATCTAGACCATATTTGTGTGTAAGGTTGAGAGATTATCTCAACTAAACGGATTGTATGGCTAAAATAACCTATCTATCTCAAGCCTAAACTTAATGTATTTATATTGATTATATATATATATATAATTCTAATTCTCAGTAATTCTCAGAAATTGAGAGAATAATCATATTGTATACTCTCTCTCTCTATATATATAGTTATTGTGTATAAAATATGACTACTCTCTCAATTTCTGAGAATTAGAACCATATTTCTACAATTCATATCAAACTTAGAATGTGTACAGGTTTTCTCAGAGCTCAACAGTCCTTTCTCACAAGTTGAATAGTCCTTTCTGATGAGTTGAATTAGGTGTTCCCTTCTCAATATTTGTAATCAACCTTTGATGCAAAAACACACTGCTATTAGCCACGTTATCAACCATAGAAAACAAACAAGGGTTATTCTACTCAAGAGATGGAATATCAACACCGGTAATAAATCATCATATGCATCCAATACTCTCAATCATATTAATCAACAAATTAGATTCACAAAATGTGTTGGTAACGATCTCAACTTGCGAATGAGCTAGAGTGGTTACAACTCCTTGTGTACTCATTAATTTATCAAATTTTCATCACTAAACTTTTGAAGTCATGAATTTGATTTTCTCATTTTTGAAGAACAAGTTGGTTTCATCCCCATAGGTTTTCTTTCAAAACGTGGGCAAGCTTCATATGCAGTGAAATACATTCCCTTGACATCATATCTAACTCACTTATGGTTCGAGCGATCTTAGATTTAACCAAACAGAAGCTCCTATTATTAAACAATATACTATTCCTACCCATGTGTAGGTGGTGCTTAATCACATCGAAGTCAAGGATGATATCATTAGATCCCTACAACGTTTCAAAAAAGTAGGATGAGTGACCTTTTTATAAAAATCGCATCTAATATTCTCAAACCGGTGAATACCACCAAAGACAGTTTCTATGTACAACTTAGTTATGTCACTCATAAGTGGATAACTTAGAATTTGTGAGAACGATAATGTAAATACTAAAAAATGGAAAAATTTTAAGTCGGTCTCTTAGAGTTGCATTCTAAAATTGAAGGTGATTTTCAACAACAATATCTTGAAACTCAAGTGCCCATTTACAAGTGCATTTTTTTGGTTGGGTTCTTTTTTCTTTCTACTACACAATGGTGCAAGTCATTTCTAAAAAAACTCAAGTGCCCATTTATAAGTGCATTTTTTGGTTGGGTTCATTTTTCTTTCTACTACAAAATGGTGCAAGTCATTTCTAAAAAAATTGTTATACAATTGGAAACATCAAAATATCATATATTTATCATACTAACTCTATTTTGAGCCAAGAAAAAATTGAAGTTGCCTAATTCTTAACATAGATTCCATTTTCACATTGATATTTGACAAATTTTATAATCTTTTATCAATTTTGGGTTTACATATCATAATGAATTTTGAGTTAGTTAATGTTCTTGAATTGACTAGTTCTGACTACAAATTATAAAAGAAGAAGTTGATTGATAATCTCAAGGGCATGAAATTATGATAAATTTTCATTGGTGACATCTCAAAACTGACAGATACAAAACATCTGGCTATATGAGAATATCTATTTGAACAATTAAGGGGCTTTATTGGACAAACAATGTCTGACAACCTATAGGTATATGTTGAATCTAAAGATTTTTCTATTTAAATATGGAAGATATTAACTTTGTTGTATGACAAGATTGATGATGTTTCTACTTATCATCTCAAAAGGAAATTATATTATTTAGATCCTAATGATTTTGAGAAACTTGATTTTCTTTAGTTGAAATTAAAAGTTATAATGAAAAATTAAGTAACTATGGTGTAATCACAAAAAAATGATACACCACTTAATTTCAGTGGAAATGAAATTTCCTCCAATTTATGATCTATTCATAGAGTTTTTAAATAGAGTAATTGAAATGTCTAAAGGAACTTAGAAACCTAACTTGGAAGAATTTTGTAATGGTTTAATTTGTGAACATGATGATGGAAAATTGGTTGTCAATGATGTCAGCTCTAGAAGACTCTATAAGTAATGGGTATAATTGAATAAGTATCCAAATTTCTCCCCTTGTGGCATATCTTTGAGCATGGCCCTCACGGGAAGATGCTTTGAAGAAACCTACAAGAAGACTAGAGGTGTGGTCATGAATCCCAAAGTTAACTGAGGAAAAATAGGTTGAAGAACGTTACAAGCACATGAAAAACCCTCATAAATGGATAGTCCCCATCATGTTGTTTACAATGATAGGTGGTATGCCATGTGGTTCCTCAGGGTTGGGAAGTTATGATTTCTTGAAGTTTAAGCCCCAAAGTAATGATTAAGAAGCCCCCAAATGGTTGCAAAAAAAAGTTACAAGTCAACCCAAAATTAATTAAAAATGGAAAAGTTGTTTCAACTAAAAGTCAGAGGTCGGCTCTAAAGTTAGTAAAGGAGTTACTTGGAAAAGAATAAATACACGTCATGGAGCCTCTCATTTGTACATACACAAGTTCATTGAATATTTATCTATCAAGTGATCTATTAGTGAATCTAAGGCATCGAATCTGAGTAAGTGAAGGGAAAAGTCTGCAAGAGAAAGAAGTGATTTTACTAGGTTTTTGAGGTTATCCATGGGTTGCAGTGGAGAAAGTCATGGATTTCCATGGGTCACAGTGAGGCAAAGCGCAGATGCTCGTTGGTTGATAGTGTACAAGTCGTATATCTATGAAAAGGTATTGAATGAAGATGTTATCTTGTGTTTGTTGAAGATGATATGCACCAGGTTGGTTTATTGGTATGAGATGATATGCACCACGTATTCTACATGAGTAAAGGGATGTTTTATGTCTATTTGATGCTTGCATCATGGATGGTTTGACACATGCTTAAGACATGTCTTGAAGGCCCTTTTGGTACATGGTTTCATATGGTTAAGGTTCATGTCTTGGTGATATTGATACATGCTTGAGCCATATCCTTGGTACTTGGTTTATGGATGTCATGGTTCATTGTTAGAGGCACATCTTTGTGATATTGGCACATATTTGAGGCACATACTTGGTATATGGTTTTGGATTCTATGGCACATACTTGAGGCATATATTATGGTACACAGTTCATGGAGGATATGGTACCTGCTTGAGGTATATTTTGGCACATGATTTGATACTTGATGTTGGGAATATGTTTTGATGTTGGTATATTATTTATGTGAGTGGATCGGGTTTGTGATTATGTTGTATCAGTATCAATGATAGTGACAGAGACAGTGGCAGTGACAGAGACATTTATAGTGACAGGTTGATTATTAGTAACAGTGATAGTGACAGAGATAGTGGTAGTGACAGAGACAATGATAATGATAAGTTGATTACCAACAATAGTTACAGTGACATAGAAAGTGATAGTAAAAGTGACAATAGAAATGACATTTTGATTCTACATTTGTATTTCAGGGTGGAAGGAAGGGAAAAGGAAAGGGGGTCATAGCCTCCTTCCAGTTGGAGTTGGATAATTTAGGGAGTTGGAGATTCCTTCAAGTTGGAACCTGTAAAAAGGGGGTTGGTGCTAGAGAATTCAAGGAGTTTAAGTTTCCTTCAGGTTGGAGCCTATAAACAGGGGGTTGGATCCTGCTTCCAATTGGTTCTGGAGAATTTTGGAAGTTGGTTCTTCCTATGTATGTAATCTTTTGAAATATAATAAATCATTATGTGGTTTTCTCCCATTTGGGTTTCCACATAAAAATCTCTTGTGCACTATGTATGATGTGATATATTGTTGAAAGGTATTTTTTATGGTTATATGTTCATGAAATGTTAACTGAAGGCATAAGTGATAAACTATTGATGAATTTATGTTCACATATTCTGGTTAAAAGTGGTAAAAATTGCAAAATACTAATTCACCCCCCTCTCAATATTTCAACAATTGGTATTAGAGCGAGGTTTTTCAAAAAATAGTCTAATCATTGGAAGGAATATCATGGAGTATGCTAAGTTTGGAATACCAGAGTTTGATGGAAATAACTATGCCTTCTGGAGAAGAAGGATGAAAAAATATGATCAAGCACAAGCTAGATTTGATGTATGGCAAACAATAGTAAATGGATACAAAATACCTGCCACTCCCCCCAAGAGATAAGGATGAAAATAAACTTGATGAAAACAACTCAAGGGATAATAATGTAATTCTTAATGGGATGAATGAATCAGTGCATGTCAAGATTATGCATTGTGACTCTGCAAAGGATATTTGGGACAAACTTTAAAACATTTATGAAGGAGATGAAAAAGTTAAAGTGGCCAAGCTTCAAACTTATAGAGATCAATTTGAACATCTGAAAATGAAGAAAGATGAAGATATTGCAACTTAATTTTGTGAGTTGATGAGATAGTAAATGTTATTAAGGGATTGGGAGAAGAAATTAAACAACCAATCATTGTTCAAAAGGTACTAAGGTATCTTCCAATGATATTTGATCCTAATATTTATATCTATAAGAAAGAGAAGATATTTCTACGTTGAGCATGGATGAGTTACGCGGAATTATTATAACTTATGAAATGAGAAAAGAGCAGGACAAACCATCCAGGAAGGAAGAAATGTTCAAAGCATCCAAGAAGACAAAGAAGAATACGAAAAATCCAAAGTTAGACTATATTTGTAGCAATGATTTAGATGAAGATGAAGAAATGACCAACTTCATAAGGAAGTTAAAGAAAGGAACTGACAAGTACAAAGGTAAGCTTCATTTTAAATGTTTTAATTGTGGTAATTGGTCATTTTGCTAATAAATGTCCATATACTAAGAACAAAGAGAATGATGAAGAAGAAGTTCCCAAGAAAGAAAAGAAATATCAAAAGGGAGACAAGAAAAGAAACAAAAGGAAATTATTCAAGAAAAGTATTTACTCAAAAGAGGATAGCTCCTCATCATATGAGAATGATGATAGTGACAATGAATCAAAAAATGTACTCTTTATGGAATTTGAAAATGATGAAGAATATTGTAAACAAGTAGGTGAAGTGGATATTGAAGCAGAAATAATCAACGCCTTAAGTGAGATAAAAATAGAAAGGAGGAAAAACAAATCACTCAAGGGAGAACTACTCAAGCTAATGGAGGGTTATCAAAATCCTAACCTTGAGGAAGATCAACAGATGATCATGAATCTAAAAATACAAGTAGAAGAAGCTAGAAGGATTGAAGAAACACTCAGAAATTAGTTAGAGGAAAATGAGATAATAAAGGAGAGATTGGAAGAAGAAATAGTCTCACTAAGGAAGGAGATTCAGAAGAAATACATGCACCAAAACAACACCAAAATATTGGATGAAATCATCAACAATCAAAGTCCATACCATGAGAGATCCGAACTAGGATACACTGAGAAAGGTTCAAGCTCCATGAAGGAAGAAAATCAATTAAGACAAAGGAGTTATGCATAAGTCACCATAGGTCCTATAAATAAGTAAGAATGCATTCCCTCAACGAAAGACATTCAAGAAATGGAAGGAACATAAGAAAAATATTACAGAATAATGACACCACCTAGAAGATCCATATTTCATAATCAACAACCAACTATGGAAATAACTCAGGAAGAAGACTACAAAAGAGAAACACCATTTAGAAGATCTCCTACACCCAGGTACCAAACTATTTTTCTTGGTTTATGTTATTCCTGTAACAATTTTGGGAACAAGGCTATAAATTGTAGATCCTATGCCAAGAAAATAATCAAATATGAATGCTACTACATAATGAATCATCTTAGAAAACCTCATGAAGCGTATAATAGAAACTATAACAATTTTGTCTCATTAAATGAGGAAGTAGAATGTTATAAATGAAACAATTTTGGACACATGGCCAAAGATTGTAGATTGAATATTCCTCTGAAGGAACCAAAGTAGGTTTTTAAAATTCACATAAAATAACCATCAATAATATGGAGAATGAAGCAAGATAAAATGAATGTTGAAGAATTTTCCATTTCCATTCAACCCCAATGTAGAAGAAGTGTTTGGTACGTAAAAAATGGTAGCTCAAAACATATGACAAGTGACAAGGAGAGATTTACAACTCTAAAGCAAGAAAGAGATGGGTCAGTCTCATTTAGCAATGAAAACTCAACCAAAATTATAGGAAATGGAACAATCAAGCTTGGAAGTAAATATGTTAGGGAATAAAATGTCCTACTTGTCAAAAATATGAACCATAATATTCTAAGTGTAAGCCAAATGTGTGACCAATGAAACACACTTCTATTTGACTCAAAGAAATGTGAGATAAGGAAAGAAAGATTAGACAAACTAGTGGCTATAACAGTAAGGACTCCAAACAACATATACATGTTAAACGAGATTGGAAAGGAAAAATGTTGTTTGGGAAGAGAAAATGAAAGTTGGATTTGGCATAGAAGAATGGGCCACATGAAATTTGAAAATCTTGTCAAAATCAATAGAAAGGAAGTGATAAGAGAAATGCCAGAAATTTCAAAACCAGCCAATACTATGTGCAAGCACTGCCTACATGGAAAATAAACAAGAACTGAATTCTAATATAAGGAATACTCTACAACAAAGGCGTTGGAAATTGTGCACGCTGATCTATGTGTACCAATGAGAAAAAAAGGACTAAATGATGAACAATACTTCATGCTACTTATTGATGATTATGCAAGAACACCTATAGTTTTTTTTCTCAAGAAGAAATCAGAGGCATTCAAACATTTCAGAATATTCAAGGAGATTGTTGAAAATGGAATGGATATGAGAATTAAGTGCTTAAGATCAGAAAATGGAGGTGAATTCACATCAAAATAATTCATGGATTTCTGTGAATATCATGGAATAAAAAAAACGTTGTCAACAGCTAGGACACCTTAGCAAAATGGAGTTGTTGAAATGAAGCACACAATTGTAACAGAGATGTCCAAAACCATGTTGAAATATTCCAAGTTGAGTAATGTCTTTTGGGTACAAGAAATACATACACCTGTTCATATCTAGAACAAAAGAATGCTTAAACGTAATAGTGACAAAAATCCATGAGTTATGGAAGGGAAGACCAACAAACATCAAGAATTTTAGAGTATTTAGAAGAAAATTCTACATAAAAAGAGAAGATGACAGAGTTGGAAAATTTGATTCTCGAGTTGATAAAGAAATATTGATTGGTTTTATGAGGAAAATATCTCTATGGCTCGGGGTAAGCCACAACAGATGGAATGATTGCATAAATCAACTCTAATCCCAAGTATGCTATATAAATGAAATGCTAACAAGACAAGGTCCAGAGCCTACCTCATCCCGATGTTCGATTAAGACCACCGTTGAGCATGCAACCCAAAGATTTATACCTACAACTTGTCCTCAACAACCAAGATATGCAAGCATATGGTGATAATATATAAAGTTAGCATAATCCATTAACATTCATGAAAAATACTCCCATGGAATAATGATTCAAATATTTGCAAGATATCAATTGAACGAGAAAAGAGTATTTCTATTAAAATAATCAACATAAGTAGATAGGTGACAAACTTATGTGCCAACACATCTCGGAACCGAGAAACTAAGTTCGTCCAACTAGGCCTCCACCACCTCAATCCACCACCAAGGACAAGCTCATATAAAGGAGACAATGAAGTTCTCCATCAAAGAAGGAAGAGCTTGGGGGCTGAACAATGAGTTCATACTTTCAAGGATAAAGGGATGCATACTCAATGTGAAGTGAAAATTCTCCAAAGTATCTTCACTCTCGAAATTTGAATTATCCTCCTTTCCATGGCTTGGATATGGCTCAATTTATATCCTTCAAATGGAATTGAAGGGTCGAGTTAGAGCGTTTCCAATATATGGAAGGTCAAGGATCATGGATCTCATGACGTGACATGGAAACCTAACATAATTTTTAATTTTGAGCACCAAGCCTGATGTACATGAGATGTAATGGATAAACCTACGTATATGCATTTTGTCTAACTGGTAGGGAGCGTATATGTGGAAAAATGTGTTTTTTGGCTCTAGGAAGTACAAAAGGGGACTTCAAGTCTGCATAGGAAAATGAAAATGCCATCTAATCAAGTTGCATGGGGTGAGGAAAATTTTTCTATAACAGATGACCCCTAATGTGTGAGGTCATAGGAGTATCTGCAATGGCCGAAATACATTATAATTCCCAGAAGTGGAGTAATGGAGAATCAACTAGAAGTGTTAGTTTCTCATGAGAATATTAAAATCCATAATGACTTTGTACACATGGCTTCCAATTTGAATTACAATGTAGATTCATGTGGAAATATACCAAATAGTTGTTCATGGCCATGAATAGGAAATACAAAGTAGACACATGCCATAGCCTATCATAGTCACAAAAAAAGGCCCAGTGGAAACCAGTCTCAAAATCAATATGAAGATATATGTATACAATGGAGTACAATCTGATCTCCCATGATCACTGAAGTCATATAGGTACTGGTCCAATGAAATACAACAAGAAAATAGGAATGTTGCTACTGTAAGTTGGAGGTCTTCTACACTATCGACCGAAGGTGCAAGTCTACATCATGTGAATAGAGGGGTTGATGTCGAGCACAATGAGAGTTCCTTTGATTACCGATCATTAATGTATACCATTAAAAAACACAAGACAACCTATTGATAATGACAATAGGTATCAAGGCACCGAGTAGCTTCTTACAAGTGTGATTAAGGGGTTTGAGGTCGAAAACATGAAGAATCGATCAATCAAGAGACATTGATGTATTCGCAACTGTCGGTGGTGGGAGAACATGCAATTTATGACTACAAGCCTCTAGGTACTCATAGGACTCTAGGTATCATTTCCAGAACAGAGGAGTTGAAGTTGATGGAAGGAGACCCACTGAAATGATAGCATTAAGGCATCTCTCATTAGTCAGCACATGGTATAAAGAAGTATCTTTATGATTAGAAGGATCTCGGATGAATAAGATGTTCACAAACCAACGATCCTGTGTGTATTTCACATGCACCAAATGCAAGCAGTGCACGAAAAAGTCCCTCTGAATAGAAAGAAATAAGGAAGACTACCAAAAAAGGTGAGCAATCCATCAATAAGGCTTGTTATCGTACAATTTGTAGTAGGATAAAATGTATATATGAAGAGGCAAACTGGCGTAACTTGAACCAATCCCACCGAATTTCACACCACGGGAGACGTCCTTGGTGACCTGGGGTTTTGAGAAGGCAAAGGATTGTAAGATAAAGGTAAATTCCCCCCTCACAAGTCACCACCGAGCAGATAGTCTGACTAATATCCAATAAACAGAAGTACAACCAAGAGATAGAGATGCACCTTCCCAAGACAAAGAAACAAGAAATAGATATATGCAAGCTTACTCGCTTGGTTATTACTTCATATAATCAACAAGTATCTGATATATAAGCAATTGAAAAATAAATATTGACGAAGTTAATGTTTATAAAATGGAAATGATAGACAATGGCACTTCTTCAATAAATTCTAATAAAATGTGGCATCAAATGTAACAATCAATACTTCATTCAAGTAATTCCCTTAAATAACCATTCAATTGCTCATGAGTAGGAAGATTAGCTGCACAATGATGTTAATAGAAAGAGATGGCAGTGTCTATAAGTTAGTAGGGTTAGTCTTAGGCTAGGGTTAGAACAATTAGGGTTTTTTTCAAAGTATTAAGAGTTATTTTTATCATAGTACTCATAGGCTAGGTCTCATATTAGTGCGTTCCTAGGGTTAATGGAATCAAAAGGAGGATGTAGAGGTTGAAGGATCAAGGAAGATAGTAAGACTAAGGACGGGAGGGTCAAGCCTTGAAGTGTTTCTATGGAAAGGCCTCAAGGACAAAACCTTAGGGGAGAGAGGCTCACTTTGGTGTAGGGGAACTAGGCCTCAGTGCTCTCTCCTCCTTCCTTAGGTCAATGGAAAAAATGGCTAGCCCAGAAAGTGGCATAAAACTAAGACAAGAGGTTTTGCAGGGAATGTGTTGTTATGGCAACGCTTTACCATCAAACCCTAAGAAATTGGCTCATAAAGGTATAGGGGAACTAGGCCTTGATGTGTATTCTCCTTCTTAGCTCAATAAGAAAAATGACTAGCTTGTAAGAGGAAGAAAAGAGTATTGCTAAGGCAAGGCTCTATCTCTCTTTAATAAATGGCTCAAAATCTTGACGGGGACATGAGACAAGGACCTACAATGGGTTCTTTTCACCTAGGGTTTATTCAAAAAATCATAACAATATATGCAAGAAATAACAATAAAACCATTCAATTAAGACATTTTGCAGAAATTTACTTAAATTTCACCAAGAAATAACATACCAAACCCTAGTTGTAACACCTTCCATCAAGAGAAATGCCAAAAATTCCAATCAAAATTCAAAAATTCCTTCCATCAACAAGTGTGCCTTAGAATTTTAGAAAAAAACCTCAAGTGTAGCACAAATTTCAGACCTCACTAATGAGTGAGTGAAAGATGACGAAAAAATGAGAGCAAAACCCTCAATTTATACTGTACCATGACCTAATTTCACTTTTAGTTCATAAAAAGGTCGACAAGGCATCATACTGTTTTACATTAAATTATTAAAATTGAACCCTAATCAAGCTAAAGAGAGATTTCATTCCCCTTTTAGGGTGACGTTATCCCCTTCTAGGGCAAATGCAACATCCTAGAGAAAAACGTTATCCCTCCTTGGGCTTATCCAACTTGCCACACATGCTAAAAATGCCCCGACTATCTCCCAAAGAGTCCATGCTGCTAGGTGACATCATGGCCATAAAGGGTGGCGTCTTAGGCCTTCCAAGGCCAACATTCAACTGAAAAGGACACAACCCCCCTAGGTCAAGCTCTACTAGGGTGCCTCTAGTGGAACATCCTCCTTTTCTCTGGTGCAAAGTGTCTGATCCATCTATCTCCTATCTCTGCCCCTTACTGGAGTCTTAGAATCCATCTGGTGGGCTCTTCAGCCCAATGGAGTTCCAAACTGATCATCTCCCCATGTGTACCGGTCCAACATGGTGCCTATCCATCGGGCATGATCCTACACATTAACAACTACACCCTCCATGGGATCATAAGTCACAGGGGTCATAGAAATGTCAATCACATCTCATCATCAATATTATTAAACATGTGCATAAAACCCCTATTTCCCCAGTTAAAATCTCAAAGACATTATACAAGTCCGCAATACAAGTTTGGAGAAAGTGACAGGGCATCCTATTGGGCTAGTGTCCAGTAGAGGAGGAAAGTTTCTGGAAGAGAATTCATCTGAGCCATGTAAGTGGGTGATGTGGATAAGGAATGTCTAGGCAAGTGGGTGCAGTGGGAGTAGAGGATTCAAATTTTTGCCTGTGGGTACCTTTGTAGAAGGTGAGATGCACCTGTCCTGGATGCAATTTTTTCCAATCCCATTCATGCCTTTTATTCTTTATTTCTTTTTCTTCAAGAAGCTAATCATGGGACACTACCCTGGCATGGTGACCAGTGTTGGGAATGTTACCAACAAGTATTTTCATAGAGATCATAAGGTTGGCTCGTGATGAGACCCCCTTTCTCTTGGCCATGCAACTAGGAGTCACTACCCTAGCATGGTAACCAATTGGTGGTAATGTCATACTGCTAGATACCCATGGAACTAATAGAATGGCTCGTGATGAGACCCCCTATCCTCTTACTAGGTCTTGTTTTATTATTTTTATGGGTCCATCTTATTTCTTGTTGAGAAGCATTTTATTTCTTTCTCGGGGATCCATGGGTGAAGCATCTTGAAGTTTTATTATTAGGATTTTATCTTTTTCTAGCTTGCTTTTACCTTCTAGGCCTTTAGCCCCTTCTTCCCATGAGGTAAGGTGCAATCCTCAAATGATAGGTCAACCTAGTGCTTGGACACGTGTAATGGGATAGATGAGCAGGAAGCAAGATGAAAAAGTGGTGCTATGACAGGAGCGGACGATGATTTTTAAGAAATCCTCCAGTGGAAAACTAGAACCTACGGACACGAGCTTACTAGGGCATCCTGTCATCCCCCCTGAACATGGTCAAGTGGGAAAGTATAGGATCCAAACATTTGTTAGAAACAAAAGGAATTAAATGCACATATTCAAAGGTTTTTAGGATCAGAGTGACACATACCATGATAACCGGACTCATTACCCGATGGAGAAAGAACTATCTCTGATGCAGGTTCAAGTTGATGGTGATGGATGTTTTTATTGTTGACAGAGTAGGGGTGCTAAAATGAGAAAATATGGGCCCTCTAGGTCCATTCCAAAGTCGATCTGGATCTCGGTACTCCATGTCTAGGACCTATGGGCCTCAAGACATGATCTCCTAGTTATCCCTAAAAGTGGGGGATAACATCTGGCTCCAACTCGGGGACATGTTCTCACCGTAGAGAACATGAGAACCTCAACATATCTGGCATAATTTTTTTACCTTCTTGATCTCAATAGAAAACATCAGTAACCGATTGGGGTGGTGATACCACCCCATCATATATATGTATATAAAAAAAACTGGAATAACTCAATCATAAGTGTGAATGTAAATAAAACTACTCTATCATGCAATGAAAATGATATAGTACAATGAATTCAGAAATGACTACCTACTTACCTGTACTTACCAGTCATGTCAGGTCCCCCCACCTTGGCGGGTTTTGAAAAGGCACCCACTTACAGGAACTATGTGTCTTCATCCTTCCAATGTAGACATGTAATAAGAGTCATTAACCGACTTTCTTCCAACTTTGAAAGGGCCAAGCCAAAATTTAGTACTTCCTTTGACATTAGTAGGCTGCCCTTTATTGGTATCCCACATCCATACTACGCCCCCCTCCATGTACTCTATGATTTTGAAATTGGTCATTCCTTGAACAACCCTGGTGTATTGTGTAGAGGGAGGTGGGTGGGATTCTTCTGTAAAGACTTCTTGCTGGGAAGGTTGAATCAGTATGTCATCTTTTCCTGTTAACTTAACAGTCCCGACTTCCCTATCTTTATACTTGTCTAGGAGTTACAGGTATCTTTCTTTTGTGGGCCATTGTATCTGATCTTCCTTTTTTGCAAAGGGCACATCTTTAGTAGAATATTTAGGAATATGTCCCATGACTTGCTCATGTGCTTTGTTATTTTTGACGGGGTGACTAGTTTCTTGCACATGGGTTGCGGTTAGTGGCACATTTGGGAGACGACCTATTATTCCATTTTTCAAAGGTAAATTCACATAAGTGAGGTCCATCTCAAGGGTTCCACCCAACATTGAGGCAAATTTCCTAGACAACAACATTCCCCACACATCTGGGACGTCTACTATCACAATGTCAATGTGGATTACTTTCTCAGGGTACTCTTTAAGGCAAAGTTCCACATTTTCAACTACTCCATGTGTGGGTATGGATTTAGATTCGAAGACACACACATTTATGTAAGTTCGTGTGACTTTCAAGCCTAATTGTTGCATGACCTTGAGAGACATCATGTTAGCACCGACTCCTGAATCTAACATGCAATTGTTAAGGATTTTATTATTCATTAGCAAGGTCATGAAGAAGGGTGGGTGTTCGTCATACTAGACCCTAAAGTGATCAGCTTGTAACATAATAGGAGGGTCCATAGGTGCATCTAACCCTTTGAATAATTTATCAAATATCTGTTTAATAGATTGCACCTTAATGACTTCTTTCAGAGGGATGGTCACGTGCATTTTGGATAATTCTCCTTCAAGGTCAAAGTCCAAGTCCACCCTTTCGGTCTTGGGTGTTTTAGGAGGAGAAAGGTTTGAAGTTGAAGGCTTTGTTTGAGTCATTGTAGGAATGTCAAGGGCAGGTTGGCTTAGTTTCTTTTGCTTATATACCTGAAATTCTTATTTCTCCAACTTCTCCCTTGACTCAGGGTCCAAATTGTTTATTATTTCCATTCTAGCATTCCTTGATGCCTATTTCATTTCTTCTCGATGTTATTCAAGAGTGATGTTGAGGAAGATTTAGGGGCCTTCTATAACATGGCCTATGTTGTTTATTTGGTCATGGACTTCATTGTCCCTAAAAACATTTTCTTCCCATTTAACAAAACCAACTCCTTTCTTTACTCAATAGCCATCTCCTTGTGTATGACAATAATCATCCCAGTATTCAGAGATGTCAGAGGTATCATCGGGAAAATCGCCCCAATTTGTATCCTCTTTTGTCAAGGGAAGAGTGGGCCAATCTTGAAACAAGGATGGATCCACCGAGTTATATTCACTAGGTCCAAGATCATCTATTAATAAGAAATGGGGTGTTTTCTCATCTTGCTCAAAATAACCAGTTTGTAATAGTGTGGAAGTCCCTTCGAATGATAATTGGTCATCTAGGTCTTGCTTTGTTAGAAAAGGAATTTCCAACATTTCATGAATTCTTTTAACCCTTTGCAAGATATAGGGCATACTAGTGCTTAAGTTGGTTCCATTATGTACCTGAGTCTCTTCATACCTCGTTTCCAGGTCCCTATTGGTTTGGCCAAAGTACTCAAATCTGGGTTCACTCATATCTTGACTTTCTTGGATTTGAATTGGCATGGTCAACATGAATAAGGAGTCTTCAAAATTAGGTTTTTCACGAGTAGTTATACTTAGACCCTCGAATGGTTCATGCTTATTTGAAAAATTTATGACATCCCTCATGTTTGAGAAGCCTGTGCTCCATTTCCTCTGGGGAGAATTGTCCTCCAATTATGGAGTTTCCAGGAGGTCATGCTTTGGTCCTTCCATGCTTTCTTAGATGTCATCTTTGTTCAAAAGGTTGACCTAATGGGTGAAGATGCTAAACTTGAGGTTCCCTTCTATTTGGCATGAAACATCTTGAGCCTCTTCTAGGTTTGCAGGGAAATGATTCCCTAGGGCGAGTTGTAAGATCCCTTCAAAAGAATCGAGGTAACGTTGGAGAATCATGATCTTAGGTAGGAAATTGAGCTCAAGTTTGTGAAGAAGAATATTGAACCTATCATTGAATCCCCTAATGTCTTCGTTTGTTTGTTTGCAGGAATTGAAGAATTGAGAGTAAAGGGAATCCATTCTTTCCTTTTCACACCAACTCTTCTTAAACATCTATTCAATATCTTTAGGAGTTTTGATGCTTCCTTTCGGGAGTTTGTTAATCCATTTCTTGACACTTCCTGTGAGTGAGCTCACAAAGAGAATTGTAAAGACATCAGGGTGTTCTTGTCTGGATTGGTGAAATGAAAACCTTTCACAAAACTTGGTCCAATGAGAGTTTCCACAGGATCCTTTTTCTCCTGAAAACTTAGGTATCCAGGGGTCGACCTTACTGGGTAGACCATGTAAAACCCCTTGGATGTTTTCTATGTCCAAAGATCCAAAGAGTTCTTTATGAGACCATTTGGGAGAATTCACGGGGATGACAGGGTTTGTAGAGGCCATAGTAGTAGATGGCAATATATATTTACACCCACTACGGGTCATCATTTGTGGAGTCACCAGATAATTTTCTTGAAATCATCAAAGAAAGGGAAAACACCCTAAGTGGAGTTGCCAAGTAAGCTTGTCAGGTAAAGAATCTGGAGGCAAGTCTTACCAAAAAGTGTCGTCTGAGGAAGGTTTTACTCAGTGTTCCTCGACAACGGCACCAAAATGTTATCGCAGAGTTTGTAGTAGGATAAAAGATAGATATGAAGAGGCAAACTAGCATAACTTGAACCAATCCCACCCAATGTCACCTTGATAGAATGGTTCTTTCTGTTTATGGAGGTTAGGCCCAAGGGAGACGTCCCTGGTGAGCTAGGGTTTTGAGAAGGAAAAGGATTGTAATATAAAGGTAAATTCCCCCCTCACAAGTCAGCACTGAGAAGATAGTCCGGCTAACAGCCACTAAAGAGAATTACAACCAAGAGATAGAGATGCACCTACCCAAGACAAAGAAACAAGAAATAGATATATGCAAGCTTACTCACTTGGTTAGTACTTCATATAATCAATGACTATGTGATATATAAGCGATTGAACAATAAATATTGACGAAGTCAATGTTTATAAAATGGAAATGATGCACAATCTCACTTCTTCAATAAATTCTAATAAAATGTGGCATCAAATGTAACAATCAATACTTCATTCAATTAATGCCCTTAAATAACCATTCAATTGCTCATGAGTAGGATGATTAACTACGCATTGATGTTAATAGAAAGAGATGATGACAACAATAAGTTAGTAGGGTTAGTCTTAGGCTAGGGTTAGAATAGTTAGGGTTTTGTTCAAAGTATTAAGATTTGTTTTGATCATAGTACTCATAGGCTAGGTCTCAGATCAGTGCATTTCTAGGTTTAATGGAGTCAAAAGGAGGATGTAGAGGTTGAAAGATTAAGTAAGATAGTAATACTAAGGACAGGAGAGTCAAACCTTGAAGTGTTGCTATGGCAAGGCCTAAAGGGGAAAACCCTAGGGAAGAGAGGCTCACTTTGGTGTAGGGGAACTAGGCCTCAGTTCTCTCTCCTCCTTCCTTAGGTCAATGGAAAAAACAACTAGCTCAGAAAGTGGCATAAAACTTAGACAAGAGGTTTTGTAGGGAACGTGTTGCTATGGCAAGGATTTACCAACAAACCTTAGGAAATCAGCTCATCAAAGTGTAGGGGAACTAGGCCTTGATGTGTCTTCTCCTTCTTAGCTCAATAAGAAAAATGGCTAGCTTGGAAGAGGAAGAAAAGAGTGTTGTTAAGGAATGTGTATCGGTCCAACATGGTAGTTGTCCATCGGGCATGATCCTGCACATCAACAACTACGCCCTCCATGGGATCATAAGTCACAGGGATCATAACAATGTCAATCACATATCATCATCAATATTATTAAACATGTGCATAAAACCCCTATTGCCCCATTTAAAAGATCAAAGACATTATACAATCCTGCAATACAAGTTTGGAGAAAGTGACGGGGCGTCCTATTGGGCTAGTGTCCACTAGAGGAGGAAATTTTTCGGAAGAGACTTCATCTGAGCCATGTAAGTGTGTGATGTGGATAAGGGATGTCCAGGAAAGTGGGTGCAGTGGGAGTAGAGGATGCAAAGTTTTACCTGTGGGTGCCTTTGTAGAATACGAGTTGCACCTGTCCTGGATGCGATTTTTTCCAAGCCCATTCATGCCTTTTATTCTTTATTCTTTATTCTTTATTTCTTTTTCTTCAAGAATATAATCAGGGGACACTTCCCTGGTGTGGTGACTAGTGGTGGCAGCGTTACCCACAAGTACTTTCATAGAGATGAGAAGGTTGGCTCGTGATGAGACCCCTTTCTCTTGGCCATGAAACCAAGAGTCACTACCCTGGCGTGGTAACCAGTTGGTGGTAATGTCATACTGCTAGATACCCATGGACTCAATAGGTTGGCTCGTGATGAGACCCCTTATCCTCTAACTAGGTCTTGTTTTATTATTTTTACGGGTCCCTCTTGTTTCTTGATGAGAAACCTTTTATTGCTTTCTCCAGGATCCCTGGGCGAAGCATCTTGATGTTTTATTCTTAGGATTTTATATTTTCCCAAATTGCTTTTACCTTCTCGGACTTTAGCCCCTTCTTCCCACAAGGTAAGGTGCAATCCTCAATTGATAGGTCAACCTAGTGCCCAGACAAGTGTAATGAGATAGATGAGTGGGAAACAAGATGAAAAAGTGGTGCTATGAGGGGAGTGGATGATGGATTTTCAGAAATCCCCCAGTGGAAAACCAGAACCTACAGACACGGGCTTACTAGGGAATCCTATCATTCCCCCCAGACATGGTCAAGTGGGAAAGTATAAGATCCAAGAATTTGGTAGAAACAAAAGGAATTAAATGCACATATTCAAAGGTTTTGAGGATAAGAGTGACACATACCATGATAACCAGACTCATTACCTCATGGATAAAGAACCATCTTTGATGCAGGAACAGGCTGATGGTGATGGATGTTATTGTTGTTGATAGAATAGCGGTGCTAAATTGAGAAAATATGGGCCATCTAGGGCCATTCCAAAGTCGATCTGGTTCTCGGTACTCCATGTCTAGGACCTGTGGGCCTCAAGACATGATCTCCTAGTTATCCCTAAAAGTGGGGGATAACAAGGCTAATGGAATCCAAGACATTGCACAAATACCAATGTGTGAATATATTTCTTAGCGTTGAACACAAGGGAAACCCCTCGGTCACCGACCAATAAGGAGATGTCGACTATTGGGTTCAAGGTTACCTACCTATAATTAAAGTAGGACTAGGGTGCATGGTAGGACTACAACTTCATGTAAATCTGAGACACACTGAGGGTATGACCGACATGTAAAGTTTAGAGTTCTGAGAAATGGCCGACATAGGATTATAGACTTCCTTTGAACAAGAGCATGAGACATATGGTGGACTCTGGAAGCATAGAATTGATGATGAAACTTTGTGATGCAGGAGGCATCATCAAAATATCCATAGGGACTGAAAGAATAAATAGTCGGAGGATTAAACTCTTTGTAACTAGGTCAGCTTCCTAAGGTCATTCTAATACCAAACTTTGGATGAAAGTGGAATCAAAAGTTTGTGTTTTTTTCAAAGGTGACACAACTGTTGCCAGTATGAGATAATATTCTTTTCCCACCTTTCTTTTTTGTTTTTTCATAGGAAAATAAATGTTATGATACAAGAGAGGAAATGAGTGTCACGAGTAAGAAACTAGCTCCAAACAGTGGAACATACCTATGATCAATGAAGTGCATGAAAGACATGGACACTCGGGGGAATGTTTCCTCTTAGGGTATAGGGTGTCAAGCTGCAAAGGATATAAACAAGGCTCTGCTTGGATAGTGATGCAAATTGTTGAGGTAAGAGGACTACAACGAGAAAGAAGGAACCGAAAAAAGGATCAATATTACAAGCAAGAGATAATGGAATGCAATTACAACTTAACTCTAAATATTGTGTTTTTTTGTAAATTTAGACCCCTAGGAACGAAACATTATAAAATAATACCTAGGAGAACTCATCTAGTCAATGTTGACTAGAATGTTCCTTTCTCGAAATCAGTCTACTTGGTTTGAAAAAGGGTTAAACTTACACCAAATAGACATCCTTTCAAAGCCATTTAACGAGTGTGAAAGAGACAAGTTCACTCAACAATCTTTTCTCTATTGAGAGAGTCGAAAAATATCTTAAACAAGACTCAATGGGAGTCCCATAGGTGAAGGTTAGAATGTCTATGAGTAAGAATATGAGGTTTGAACGCAAATTCATATCAAAACTATAAGGGACTCCCAGTCCTATGGAATAATTTATGCATGGGCACCAAATGGCATAAAGGCTCTAACTAGGGAACCCATGTTTGGTAAGCCTCTACCACTTAATAAAGACACTTCTAATAGTAGTAAGAAGGTTCTGTGTTTCTAATAAATGGATCCATACCTAAGGAATATGGATCACATTCATAGGCGACTGCAATAATGCCAAATGAAGTGACAACCTATCATATATGTTGGTCAAAGGAAATACCTTTGAAGTCACGAACGAGAAGTATGACACTAGAAACCGAAAAAACCCTGGACAAAACCACCAAAACCAATTTTTTCCACTATACTATTAGTCCACAAGGTCAAAAATTAGCATAAACTATATAGAGTGGGTACAAAATTTCTACTAATAGTAAAAGATAGAATTTTTACCATACCATTTGAGTTTTTTCACACACATACTGCATTTTAGGCCATTTTCCCCTTGATCTTAAAGTGTCATTTGTGGGATCTACGATCAAAACAATTAGCAACCATCTGGACCAAGTAAGTTCCCTTACCCTCCTCTTCATTTTCAGTGGATTAAAATTCCATTTTAGGTCAAAATATTTTAGTATTAGAGGGCACAATATGTGAACTAGGGTGTACCCAGGTGGTAGTTCATTGGGTTGCATACATGGAGGCATGTACACGGGAAAAAAAAATCTTTCCCACATTTATGTGGCCCTATACTCAACTGTTAATGCTATATCCCACATACAAGTGCGCAAACAACTTTTTTTATAATATTTAACTCAAAAATGGCTTTCCTTTGGCAGGATGGTGCTTAAATGGAGAGAGAGGGAGCATGAAGAAGTAGATGCAACAATGAAAAGGAATGTAGAGTCCTAACTATCTCTAAAAACATGTGTCCTTTACAAATTTCGGGCTCTCAAAGGAATGAGGGATCAAGTGAGGTTACTCCATATGCTCATAAACTATTGGGATCTAGAGACACAGGCCTTCAATCTTGATGGGAAACCATTGAGGATTTAAGTAGATGACATATATTTCATTAAAGTATTCTCTCGTCGGGGAGAGGTAGTGAATCTCAAGGCCCTAGGGGATAGGGGTGGTATGACCATGGAGGATTACATTGCCACCCACTTTGTTTCAGGAACATATAAAGTAGGGAGCCAACTCCCAATCAGGGTGATCGAGAACCTGATTTTGAAGATTGTCATTCTTGTTCTTACACAGATCTCTGGGTCAGAATCATTGCACCAGGCTTCAAGGCCACTTATGTTATATGAATTGGAGTATTTATGAGCCACTATTTATGACTGGTGTACCTCACTGCTGACTAACATGAAGAGTCAACTGATTGATTGCAAATAAGGGAGAAAGAGAAACTTCGGGTTTGCATGCATTTTGTGTATTTTTTTCTTTGAGTTGGTTCCAGGTTTGATCCCTAGAGTGGATACCATTCCACATGGACCACACGATCCAACCATGTCATGGTGGACCAAATTTATGAGGTGGCTAGGAGGTGGTAGGGTGCCAAACCCATACAAGGATGAGTTCTTTTTCTGGCGTCACCGATAGGTGATAGCCATTGATGACTAATCCTATGTTGGGATCGACTACAGAGGGGATGCATATATGCCTTTTCCACCAGGCTCCGCCTACATTGATATTGGTAAGATTTTTTTTTATATATTTCATTTTTTTTTGTTTTCCAAAAAGACTAAAAAAAACACAAATATTTTGGTATGGTATCAAGTATTAACAATGGTTTTGTATCATAGATGTAGGTCCATGACGATCGCATGGATTCCCATGAAATTGATGGAGGAACTAGGGAGATGAGCACATAGGAGGAGATGTAGATAGAGTGCTACAAAATGTGTAGGGAACTTGTCTCAATTGATGCACATGATTCCTATGGTTCAGGTGGAGGATCTGCCATAGGCTATGTAGCGATAGGTGGTGGGTGTGCCTTGTGCATGGGTGTAACTCTTCCAGCGTCTCATAAATGCCATACTGTGCTATCAGGATATGCATATGGTGCCATAGACATAGATTCCATGGTCATATATATACCATCCATATATGTATTTTGAGGGTGTGAGCCCCATTTTGTACTATGACACCATATTTTTTGAAAATATGAAATATAAATTCGGTCTTTGGATTTAGTTATATATGTACATATATGAATGTGTTTTCTTTACTTCAGTTATGTGACAAATGAAAATCTAAAACATAATTATCATATGCATTGGATACATGATTAAAACTTCTAGGTATATGATTATAAGTAAGAAAATCAAAGTATTGCTCCAAAAGTCATTCCCGCAGGAATCGTCGGAGTAGAGTAGGGTCTCGCACACCGTAAATGTTGTTTAACTGACATACAACTAACTGGGATTCCAGGAAAACCTATAAATACTGGAAACCATGTGAAATGGCATCACGTAAAATCTCTATAATGACGCTATACTCAGCCACATTATTTGTTGATGGCTCTAGAAAAATCCCACCTGAAGAAACCAGTTGGCCTTCAGGTGAGTAAGTGACCCACACGACAGAAGCCATGTTCCGTGTATGATGACTAGCACTGTCTGTGAATCCTAATTATACTGATGACACCGTTGACATCTTCCAAGCAAGGGAAAAATTGATAAGGAAGTCGATGACATAAAGGAAAAGATGTATATACACTAAGATACACTAGTATACAAAGAGTCACACCCAAGCTTAAGGGATCAAGCATACTATATTTTAAGGTAGAGCCCATTTCTGGGCTCATCCAACATATTCCCTTCATAATCCTCCAATTTTTAGGCTCCTTTCTCCAAAATATGTTGCATGATATAAGGACCGTGCCACATGAGGTTGAACTTGCCTTCCCCCAATGGTTCTTTATCTTGGTCATATAGGAGAATAAAGTTACCCTCATCGTAATACCGAGGATAGAAAAAGCTATCATATTGAACCTTAACACATTCTTTATTCACTTTGATCGCCATAGAGGCATTTCAACGCTGCCCATCTAGGCACTCTAGGTGTACAAGGCATTTTCAAAATCGGATTTGTCAGGTAGGAGTTCAATTTCAAGTTTGAGGGAAGGGATTTTGCATTCACTTGAAAGAATCAACTCCACACCATGTACTAACTAAAAAGGAGAAAAACTGGTGGAAGTCTTAACCGAGGTTCGATATGCCCAAAGAGCAGGGTAAAGCATTAGATTCCAGTCAGATTTACTCTGGCTAACCTTTTTTTTGCAAGATGATATTGAGAGATTTATTCATTGCCTCTGCTTTTCCATTTTCCTGGGGATAATAAGGGGAAGAATGACCGTGCTTAAACCCCAATTTTGATGCTAACTCCTTCATCATTTCATTCTGAAAGTGACTTCCATGATCAGTGACAATCCTCTTTGGGATTATGAAACAGACTATAATTTGGTTGAATACGATGAATGATGTTGTATTACCATCAGATTTAACATTAGGCATGGCCTTTTCCCATTTAGTTAAGTAAACCACAACCACGATAATATGTTTATGACCCCTAGCCAAAGCTGGGTTACACTCCATAAAATCTACCCCCCACTTGGTGAAGGGACCGACGGTGATGACTAGGTGAAGAGGGGTTGGATGCGAGTGAATTTTATGAGTGAACACCTTTCAAGGGTGATACTTCTTGACCACTTCAATGCAATCCTTAAAAATTAACGGCCAAAAATAACCGACCCGCAAAATGTTTTGGGTTGTTGCAAGCCCAGAAAGATGACCACCACAAGCCCCACTGTGACAGTCATTGAGAACCAAATCATCTTCCTTGTGAGTCAAGCAACGATGACAAATATTATATACTCCTCGATGATACAAAGTGTTGTCGATGATGAGGTATTTTTTATCTTGATGACGTATACATCGTCGATCATCTCTCGACAGATGCTGGGATAACTTCAAGGTTTGAAGATAGACTAGAATGTATCCCTACCAAGGGTCCAAAGATGAGATAAGGAAGATATGTTCATATGCAAATGAATCATCATGAATAATGTCCTCATCTAGCCGAGGGAAGTCTGATATCAACTCAACACAAACTAGTGATTTCTCAGACTTTGCCGAAGCAAAATCGAGATCAAACTCTTTCAAAATAACAATCCATTTATTATATTCCCCCCCATGATACCCCTAGTCAGGACATATTGAAATGAATTGATATATGCAATTGCAATAGTTTTGCAAAGTAATATATAATGCCACAATCTTTGAACAACATGTACGAAGGCTAAGGATAGCTTCTTAATGTGAGAGTACTTAAGTTGAGGATCGATCAAGTTTCGACTAAGATAGTAGACAATGTGCTCATGGAGCTCATCGTCCTCTTGAACCATAACTATACCAACCGTCCCTTCGGACGTGACGATATAAATAAAATAGTCTCTACTGTAGTCTGGAGGCTTCAGTAGAGGCACCGATACCAAGGATTTCTTGAGAGTATCAAAGGATTCCTGGGCTCACTCATCCCATATAAATGGAGTGTCCTTTTTCAAAAGACGCACAAAACCCTTAGTTAAATTGGCATAGTTCACTATGAATGGACGCAATAAGATAGCCTTCCCCTGTAAACCCTGAAGTTGACGAATGTTGCATGCGAGAGGCAATTGAAGTATTTCCTCAACCTTCATAGTATCCACCATGATCCCATTCTAAGAGACTAATAATCCTAAAAGACAACCAGACCTAACGGGGAATATGCACTTGTGAGGGTTCGAACGGATGTGATAGTAATGACATATCTCAAATACTAGTCAACGGTGAGAGGAGTGATCTACTCTCTTGCAAGAGTGAGAAGATAGATCATCGAGGTAAGCTTCGACAATGTGTTTGAGATCGTGAAAAGAAAAGGTCATGGTGCATTGGAAGGTTGCTCGGGCATTTTTAAGGATGAAAGGAATTTTCCGGTATGCAAAAGTACCCCAAGGAAAAATAAATTTCATCTTATGTTGATCCTCGGGTTTGGTCTGAATTTGATTATATTCTGAAAATTTGTCCATAAAAGAAAAAACCTCACTTCTCATGCACTCACCGAGAATATGGTCAATGAAATGAGTCGGGAAGTTATCTTTAGGAAAATCCTTGTTAAAGTCTCGAAAATCCATACACACATGGATGGTTCCTTGTTTATTATTCACTAGAATGGGGTTGGAAACCCATTTGGTCAAGGGAACCAGGTAGATGAAACAAACATTAAGTATCTTCTCTACATCTGCCTTAATAGCAGGGGCCTTCCTAGGAGTAACAACTCCAAGACGTTGTCAAACAGGTATAGAATCCAAATAATTCTTGATCTCATGTTCGAAAATGCTAGGGTCGATCCCTAGCATCTCTTCATACAACCAATCAAATATGTCACAAAATTATTTGAAGAGATCAATGTAGATCTGAATTTCTTCAGGCGAACAATTCGCACTGATATATACATTCTCAATGTTTTGCCAGGAATTCGAGAGATGTCGATCGTGACAGTAGGATAAATATTATCCATGTTTCCTTTGACATAAATACCATGTGTATCAAGAGAAACCACAGTGTGACTGACCATCTCACTCAAGTTAGATCTAAATTCATCCTGTTCAATCCTCACAAGCTCTGGGAGGAAATAAGAGCGATGATGCATATCGTCCCAAAGCCTATTGGGACCATTCATGGCCTCTAATATGGATTCATATGAAGGTAAAGTATCATCAAGGAAATCATGTGAACACGATGATGGGGTGGCCCATACAGGCTCTAGAATAGGATCCTCCTCGTTCATCTGCAAGGAGCAAGGATCCGGGTCAACAGTAGAGTTAAGAACATCATGATATGAAAACTATGTCGCTTACAATGGCATTGCCATCCCAGTGTGTGACTGACCTTCGCATGATGTAGTCAACGAAGGTAGGGTCCAAGGATTGTTGAAACAAAAAGTACGGAAATGAATGTACCTCATCGACAACGAAGACCTACTGGACATGGCATAAATGTGATGGATTGGTGCCATGAAATCAAAGCTACCCATAAAAGAGGAATACATTCATAAACCAATATCCTCGGTTTCCTACCGAGAATTGTCGATCACTGGGATCAAAGGTCCAACCGATGCATTAGGAATAGCATGCGCAAAGGATAACTGATTAATCGTAACTATTTTCCCTTCGAGAGGAAAACATGAATTGTGGAAAACAGACGACACGAATTCGATCATGGAATAAGTCCAATTATGCCCTAGTAATAAATTATAGTCAAGGGGTGCATAAACCACCTCGACATCAACCGCCATTGTCTTTCCACCTAACTAGACTAGAAAAGCGGGAAGAATTCCATGGGGTCAAAAAGAATGTCCATCAAATGCAGTCAATATAGTCATAGAATGGGATAAAGTGGGAGAGCCAACGAATTTCCAACAGGTTAGGTACATCACGCATGTCGCAACACCTTCATCAATTATAGTGTGTTTGAGAGTATATTATGTGTACTCCACAAGGATTTGAAATACCAAGTGGTAAGGAAAGTGAGGTTGAACATCCATGACGTCAAACATAATAACCTTTGAGCAACACGGTTCTAGAGCTCCCAAATTAGATAACAAGGAATTCCTCTATCAATGACACGTCTAGAGCACCTCGAAAGCCGACATCGCACAAGGGTTTTGAACCAGATCTTCGATAATTGAATAGTTCTAGGAAGCTTTGGCATTAGGATTGTGGGTAGATCATTTCAGTACTCCTTTCGAAATACAAGGTAGAGGCTCTTGATTTTAGATCTTCAAGGGTGTTTCTAGAGGAGGGGGATACTTTGTACCCATGACAGTCTGTGAAGAAACTTAATCACGAGATCGAGTTGCTACATCAATCAAGGACTTGACCATATTAATGTAGAGATGATCACCTTCATTTGTCAAGGGTTTTTACTCTTGTTCGACACATTTTCGGTGTTGGAGGACCCCAAAGCCATGTGTTGATTATGTGGAAATAGATTGGTCAAAATAGTAGGTGGTTGCGATAAGAGCCTCGAGGATTCCTCAATTTTGGGGCATAGGTGGGTAAGGTGATCATATTTATAAATTTTACATGGAAACTTCAGCTTTCATTTTTCTTTCTTTCTCTCACCAGCATTATTATTTGATCTATCTTTGTTACTGTCATCCTTGGATTTGTTATTATTTTTCCTACCCTTATGATTATTACCTCATCATTTATTTCTATTCCTCCCTAGTTGTTGGTCACCATTTGGGTTGGCCGACGACTGTACATAATGCACACTTGTTGACTAAGTGGGAGTGGAGGACGAAGTTGGATCTTTTCCTGCTACATGATGGATTAGAGACAAATCCTTCAAATGGTTCGTCACTGAGTCTATAGACTTAGAATTTGGAGAGCCTATGATGCCATTGTCATGAGGCCCGGGATTTTTTCTAGGGTCATAATTAAACCGCAGTGAATTAGGAATAATTTCATACAACATCCTAGACTAAGCATAGATGAGGTCCAGCTACTGGGATTTGAAAATAACTTCTTCCTCAGATGTTACTCTGAATGTAGAAACATCCTTCGAAATATAAGGAAATAAGGACTTAAGGAACCACTCCAACAGAAAATATGGAGGAATGTAGGATTTAATCAACCTCTTCCTTCTAAACCACTCTTGGATATGGTATGAGATATGTGTAGCCTTATCTTGGCGAAGAGCCGAAAAAATTTATATTTTGGCATCATAACGAACCGACAACTAGAAGTGGTTGAGAAAGAACAAAATCATCTGATTAAAGTTTTCATACATGCCCCCCATAAGCTCAATGTACCATTTCACTGCAACCCCCATGAGGGTGCATAGAAATAGTCTCAAATAAATAGAATCGTCATTAAGAGAATTGGATGAGCACCAAAGATGAAAAGTAGTAACATGATCAACTAGATCATTTCCAGTCTTTCCCTCAAATTTTGGAATGTCTGAAGGAATATTGGTGGGGACGGGGGGCCATGATAGATCGTGATGCATAGGGTCATTCATTAATCTCGAAAAATCTAGAAAAATAAGCATGGCTAGAAAAGGGAGTTCGGGTTGCAGCGTCTGATCCCATGCTCCCGGGAAATATTGGTGTTGAGGGATAGTATACCATACAGGGTTCTGGTATATATCATATCCCTCTTCGGTAGGGTAATATGCTCCTCCAAATTGATTCATAAGAGGTTGTATGGGCACCATACCTCCCTGAATGACATAATGAGGGTTATAAACATTTCCCCCAATTGGAGGAGCTCTAGGATGGGGGTTTCCCATAGTGTGAAACCGATCCCCTCTAGGTGGAACTTCGAAGGATATATGTGGATTTTTCATATCAAATGTGTTTGTTGGAATCGACATGGAGGAAGAAGGAGGAAATGAAATAATATAGGAAGTAGCTTGTCTTCTCGGTTGAGTACTTCATCCAGGAGCATTGAGACTAGGATTAGACCCGTGAGGAAAAGGAGGTTGGCCTCCTACCGTAAGATTCATTTGGGGAATATGAAATCCACTAAACAAGAGAGGAGTATGTAGAGGAGTCATGCCCCCAAGTCCAACACTAGGATTTTCATTAGTCGTTGAAATGGAGGATGAAATTTGTGACGACATATTGGGAATACCAAAAACAAGAGGGTTAGAGATCGAAGGTATGGACTGAGAATTGTACCCAGGTGTACCAAAAAGAGACCCAAAATGGTTCATTACTATGGGTTGAGTAAAAACCATAGGCTGGGTAGGAGTAAGGACGGGAACCTCCAACACAAAAAGAATAGAGGTTGAAGGAGTCAAAGGAGTCCCATTAACCACAGAAGGTATAGGAGTTGAGGGACTCCCAATTTTGTTCGGACTCGACTCAATACCCATAATTGGACAATCACAAGTCTATGAGGTGGAGATATATGTACCACGTCTATTAACTTTACACATTTTAGAAGGAAGCTTCGGTAAAGACTTAAAATGTGTTGATAACTTCAACAAATGACAAGACCAGCGAGGAGGCTAGTATTGCTCCATGATGACTCAATACTCGAGATATAAAACCAAAACCTAAGGCCAACTAACAATCAGAGAGCACACTAAATTAAAACAAAAAAGGACAAATGCACACAAACAAGATATAGTAGCTGAAAAGGGGGCTCCCTCACTACAGTAGGTATGAATTTCCCAAGAGGGGCCCGAGACTCCCTTCAAAATATTGGATGTATCAAAATCATCTATAAGGTCCCTCGTGGGATTAACAATGCATTCCGTCAGATCACCCCAGAGAGGTAATCCTCCATAAAGGTTGTGTGTTGTCCGGCCCTTATCTGACTCAGGGTATCTACATAATAGCCCCTGCAAGAAACCTATGTGGCTACTTATGTCAAGCAAATAGAGCCACCATGATATAACCAATGCACAGGAGAACAGTCATAAGTATGATCCACTATATGGGAAGGGTATAAAAGCCTGAAATATTGAAATCATCACCTCTCATTGAGGTAAAGGTACTAGCAATATCCCCATATATGAATGAAACCATATAAATATCTTTGACGCTAGGAATCTATTAGAGGGCTATCTCTGTAACCAACTTCATGCGACCTCATTCTTAACTCCGATGTGAGCGGAGCCTCCTGATGTCATTAATTACACAATGTATTTCACCACTCCTTGGTCAGGCACGTATGTTTAGTTTAATAGCCTTGTAGAATTTTACTCACAAAATCCTATTCCAAGGCCCTATGTCCTATGCTTGTTTGTGTACCATAAGAAATAAAATTGTTTCTAATAAATTTTAATTAATCAATGTTACTTTTAATGGCTTTGTTTACTCAAGAGATTTGGTCATGAAACTAATGATATTATGACTCAGCATATCAAATAAATGAATAAAAATACTGCTAAGTCCTAATCTCAAATTCTCCATAAATGGTAAGATTTTAAAATGCAACTTTCAATGTAACTTCTACAATTTCAATAAATGACAAGACCCTGGTAATAAATTTTAATTAATCAACGTTACTTTTAATGGATTTGTTTACTCAAGAGGTGTGGTCATGAAACTGATGACATTATGACTCAACATATCAAAGAAATGAATAAAAATATTGCTAAGTCCTAATCTCAAATTCTCAATAAATGGTAAGATTTTAAAATGCAACTTTCAATGTAACTTCTACAATTTCAATAAAATTCAATCTTTCCACATGCATCAAGATAAATACTAAGTACCCAAAAGAGAAAATTCCATAATGCAAAATGAGCATTTTTTTTTGTATTTTCAATATAAAGAAAAGAAAATGCAAGGACTAAATAGTAGATTCCTAAGCAAAACCTATTGCAAGAAAAAAGATACAAGCCAAGAAGGATAACAAGAATAAAACACTCAGAGCAATGTGCAAGGACAACCAATGAAAACTATGATAAGAAATAATATCGCCTGAAAATTCAACAATAAGAAGGTTTCCTATCACTCTGTAAGCACTCAACAGTTAGGACAAAGACCCAAGAAGACGCAGCAACCAACCAAATGTACACATCAAGAACCAAAATCAGTTAGTAAGCCTAAAAATTTGATGTACGTGACCGTTTGAGAAAAATGCGCGTATGTACGCACCCTATAGAAGGACAACTTGCATATGTACGTGTCTATCAAGGGAAAAAACACATATATGTACTAAAACATTGACAGGGAAAGGATTAAGACAATAAAGTTAGATAAAAAAGTAAAAATAGGTTTTCAAGCAATCATGCGATAAGGAAACTCAGGATAACAGAGAGCAAGTCAAGGAGAAAAACACTCAAAACCCCAAACATAAGATCAATACCCAGTATGGTCGTCAATTCTGTTATGAGGAAAATATGTCTATGGCCTGGGGTAAGCCACAACAGATGGAATGACTGCAGAAATAAACTCTAATCCCAAGTATGATATATAAATGAATTGGTAACAATAAAAGGTCAAGAACCTACCTCGTCTGAATGTTCGATGAAGACCACTATTGAGCACACAACCCAAAGCTTTACCTGCAATTTTTCCTCAATAACCAAAATACGCAAGCATATGGTGATAATATTTAAAGCTAGCATATAAAATAGCATAATCCATTAAAATTCATGACAAATATTTCCATGGAATAATAATTCAAATATTTTCAAGATATCAATTGAACGAGAAAAAGAGTATTTCTATTAAAATAATCAACAGAAGTAGATAGGTGATGAACTTCTGTGCCGACACATCTCAGAACTGAGAAACTAAGTCCCTCCAGCTTGGCCTCCACCACTTAAATCCTCCACAAAAGTAAAGATCATATAAAGGAGACAATGAGGTTCTCCATCAAAGAAGGAAGAGCTTGGGGGATGAACAATGAGTTCAAAACTTCAAGGATAAAGTGATGGAGTCTTAGTGTGAAGTGAAACTTCTCCAGAGTATCTTTTCTCTCAAAAGTTGAATTATCCTCCTTTCCATGGCTTGGATATGTCTCAATTTATAGCCTTGAAATGGAACTGAAGGTTTGATTCATAGCGTTTCCAGTCTATAAAAGGGCAAGGATCATGGATCTCGTGACGTGACATGGAAACTTGGCATAATTTTTAATTTTGAGCACCAAACCCAATGTACATGGGCTGTAATGGAGCAACATGCATATACACATGCTGTCTAACTGGTAGGGAGAGTATATGTGAAAAAATGGGTTTTTTGGCTCTGGGAAGTACAAAAGGGGACTTCAATTCTGCATAGGGAAATGGAAAGGCCATCTAAGCAAGTTCCATGGGGTGAGGCAAAATTTTCTATAACAATTGGATACTTAAGAAAAATAAAGGCATAGAAATGTTACAATCTAAGAATCAACAAGATATTGGAAAGAATAAATGTAAATATTGATGAAACAAATGTGTCGAAGATCAAAGAAGAAAGAAAAAATCCTAATGAGTAGGAAGAAAAAGAAGAACTAAAAGAAGAAGAGGTAGAAGGAGAACAACAACAACAACACAAAGAGAAGAATCCAGAAGGAGAACAAGAACAAAATGACTTGCACGACTTTCAAATGCCCTCTAGGACACCTAACCAATGGGTTTAGAAGAATCATCGATCAGAACAAATTATTGGAGATAAAAATGCAGGAACATAAACCAGAGGAAGAAGATGGTTATGTACACTAGAACAAAGACACCTAACACTATTATCCATAGTTGAACCCCATAGCTTTGAGGAAGCAAATAATGATGAACATTGGACCAAGGTCGTGGAAGAAGAACTGAACCAAATAGAGAAGAATGAAACATGGGAACTGGTTCTAAGACCAAAGAACAAAAAAATGATTGGTACAAAATGGATGTTCAGAAACAAACTAAACGAATATGGACAGGTAACCAGAAACAAGGAAAGGCTAGTATGCAAAGGATATGCTCAAGTCAAAGGAATATATTTTGAAGAAAAGTTTGCTCTTGTTTCCTGAATGGGAGAAATCATAATGATCTTGGACTACATATGTTCCAAAAGGACCAAAGTATATTAGATGGATGTAAAATCAACATTTATAAATGGTGAATTAGAATAATAAGTCTACATCGAACAACCAAAAGGGTTCATACTATCAGAAAGAGAAGATTATGTTTGTAGATTGAAAAAATATCTGTATGGAATCAAACAATCCCCTAGAGCCTGGTATTCAATATTGGACAAGTATTTGTACCAACAAGGATTCATAAAGGGTAATGCAGATAACAATATCTATGTAAAGTTGATAGGGACAACATACTTATCATTGAAGTATATGTGGACGACATTATATTTGGAAGTGATGATGATAATATGAGTAAGAAGTTTTCCCAAGACATGCAGAATGACTTTGAAATCTCAGTACTTGGTGAATTAAAATTATTTTTGGGACTTCAGATATCTCAGCTGGATGAAGGCATTTTCATTTCCCAAACCAAGTACATCAAAGAAATGATAAATAAGTTTAGAATGGAAGATTGTGAAACCATAAGTACTCCTATGGTGATTGGTTGCAAGTTGAGAAAAGACGATGAATATAAGGAATAATATCAAAGACTCTATAGATTGATGATGGATTTTCTACTCTATGTGATATCCTCAAGACCATATGTAATGGAAGTAGTTGGACATGTTGCAAGGTTTCAAGAAACAATGAAAGAAACTCATGTATTGATAGTAAAAAGGATTTTCAGATATTACAAAGGAACAATAGAGTTTGGATTGTGGTATCTGAAAGAGAATGAGATGATTATGGTCTCCTATGGATATGTAGATTGGGAAGGAAGCATTGATGATCGATGAAGTACTAGTGGAGAAAATTTCTACTTGGGTGATTGTCTCGTATCTTGGTTAAGTAAGAAGCAGTCCTCAGTATCTTTGTCTACAATAGAAGAAGAATATATTGTAGCAAAAACATGTTCTACTCAAGTTCTATGGACAAACAAAACCCTACAGGACATACAAGTAAAATATTATGAGCCCATCCCAATACTCTATGACAACACCAGTGCTATAAGTATCCCCAAGAGTCCAATGATGCATTCCAAGACCAAACATATTCTAATCAAATTTCACTTTCTGTGTGAATAAGTTACAGAGAAGAATATCAAGTTGGAGTACATTGGAACAAAAGAACAATTTGCAGATATCTTCACCATGAAACTCCCAAGGGATACCTTTGAGTATCTTTGATAGAAACTTTGAGTAGTTTATGTCCGATAGTGGTCTAAACGAAGTTTTGCAAAGAAGACAAGGGAAGATAAATCATCAGGAGAAGTAAGAAGATGGAAGCTCAGTGAAGACATAGAAATTCAAGTAATGAAGGAACCTTAATATGAATTATTTTTATATGTTAGTGGTTTACATCATCAGGAAGCATTGATGGAAAAAAACATGACAAAAAAATCAGAAGCATGAACACTTGGAGAAATATTGTCAGAAGACGTTATACCATCAGGGGGAGTTACCCTTTTCCATTAATTTCAAAGGGGGAGAGAAACACGAGGAGAGAAGCATGATGACAGGGGGAGAAATAATCGTAGGGGGAGCATGAGTGTTTCCATCAATGTTAAAGGGGGAGATTATTGGAAAATTGGTTGGCATTGATGTCAACTCTAGAAAAAGTCTAGAAGCCTCTAGAAGTAATGGATTTATTGAAGAAGTATCCAAAGTGGTCACCTTATTATGTATATTTGAGCATGGAACTCATGGGAAGATTCTTTGAATAATTCTATAAGAATCCCATAGGTGTGGTCATGAAGCCCAAAATTGACTAGGGAAAAAGAGGTTGAAGAATGTTACAAGTACATGAAAACCCCTCATGGATGGATAGTCCTCATCCTTCCATTTCCAACAGTAGGTGGTACACCATGTGGTTCCTCACGGTTGAGGATTTATGATCTATTGAGGTTGAATCCATGAAGTAATGATGAATAATCCCCCAAACGGTTGAAAAAAGAAGTTCTAAGTCATCCCAAAATTAATTAAAAGGGGAAAAGTTGTTGCAACTAAAAGTTACAAGTCATCCCTAAAGTTAGCAAAGGGTTTACTTGGAAAAGTATAAATACATGTCATGGAGCTTGTCATTTGTACATACACAAGTTCATTGAATATCTATCTATCAAGTGATCTCTTAGTGAATCCGAGGAAACAAATTTGAGGAAGCGAAGGGAAAAGTCTGGAAGAGCAAGAAGTGATTTTACTAGCTTTCTAAGGTTATCCATGGGTCGTAGTGGAGAAAGACACAGATATTTGTGGGTCAGAATGAGGTAAAGCGTGGATGCTCACAGGTTTATAGTGTACAAGTCATGGATCTGTGAAAAGTTCTTGAATGAAGATGTTATCTTCTTTTTTCTAAAGAGATATGCACCAGGTTGGTCTGAGATGATATGCACTATGTCTTGTACATGAGTAAAGGTATTTTTTATGTGTGTTTTATGCTTGTATCATGGATGGTTTTACACACGCTTAAGGCATGTATTGAAGGCCTTTTTGGTACATGGTTGTATATGGTTGAGATTCATGTATAGGTGATATGGATACATGCTTGAGACATATCCTTGGTATTTCGTTTATGTATTTTATGGTTCATTGTTAGAGGAACATCTTTGTGATATTGGCACATATTTGAGGCATATACTTGGTATATGGTTTTGGATGTTATGACACATAATCGAGGCATATCTTATGGGACATGGTTCATGGAGGATATGGTACATGCTTGAGGTATATTTTTTCACATGGTTTGATACTTGATGTTGGTATATGATCTATGTGAGTGGATTAGGTTGATGATTATGATGTATCAGTATCAGTGACAATGATAGTCACAGAGGAAATGGTAGTGACAAAGACAGTGATAGTGAAAGGTTGATTATCAGTGATAGTGACAGTGATAGAGATAGTGGAAGTGAAAGAGACAATGATAGTGATAGGTTGATTATCATTGACAGTTACAGTGATAGAGACAGTGGCAATGACAGTGACAGTGGAAGTGGCAGGTTGAGTCTAGATTTATATTTCAGGGTAGAAGGAAGTGTAAAATAAAGGTGGTGGTAGCCTCCTTCCGGTTAGAACCAAAGAATTCAGGGAGTTGGAGCTTCCTCTAGGTTCGATCCTAAAAATAGGGGGTTGTGCCATCCTTTAAGTTGGAGCTGGAGGATTCATGGAGTTGTAGCTTCCTTAAGATTATATCTTGTAAACAGGGGGTTGGATCCTCCTTCTAGTTGGTGTTGGAGAATTTTGGAAGTTGGTGATTCCTATGAATGTGATCTTCTGAGATATAAGAAAGGATTCTAGGGTTTTCTCCCATTTGGATTTCCATGTAAAAATCTCTTGTGCATTGTGTATGATGTGATATATTTTTGAATGGTACTATTTATGTTTATATGTTCATGAAATATTAATTGAAGGCATAAGTGATAAATTGTTGATGAATTGATGTTTACATATTATGATTAAAAGTGGTAAAAAAATGCATAATATTGATTCACCCCCATGCCCTCTTAGTGTTTCAAAACATGAAAGTATTGTATTTCTAGGTTAGATTGCTATTGGGAATTCTCGTGCTTATTATCATGGAAAAGGTCAATATAAAAGACATAAAAAAGGATGCAATATCACTTTATGATGTTATTTCTTCCACTAATTCTTCTAACACTTATGATAATGATATTTCTCAAAATAAAGCAATGATAGACCCATATCAAACTCCAATGGTCATTGAGGAGGATGATCTCTTCCCTAAGCCTATTTGGGCTCAAAACTCTTCAAGCTCCCAATACTATCTAGATATCGTCTTTCCTTTAAATGAAGCAATCATCGAGGCAATGGTCGAAGATGAAAGGCCATCCCCGCCATGGGGGGATTTGCATCATAAATCATATTTCTTCCCTAAAATTAGTTGAATAGAGAGTGGAGAGTTCAAGTCATCCATTGTTGGAAGTGTTTATGGGGTAGTCAATCCTTTATCTATACATGGTGTCTACGTCGAAGGAAATATGGCTAATAAATTAGAGATGATCCCCATCAACATTTCTAGGAAATATTGAAATTATCAAAAAAGTATTTATGAGAGAAGAATTCTCAAAGGACGATATCACTCAATAAACAACACTATTTAAGGATTTTTGTGATGTGTTTTCATGGTATTACGAGGAAATTCCTGGCATTGATCCTTGAATAGTTGAACACAAAATTAAAACCTATGAAAATGCAAAGTCAGTTCGACAAAAGTTGAGACCTGTGAACCTAATAAAGGTTGCAGAAACAAAATAAAATTTTGAAAAGATTCTTAAAGAAGGATTTATCTACCCAGTTCCTCTGACACAATGGGTCTCCAACCTTGTTTCCATTGATAAGAAGCAAGGTACAATATGTGTTTGTATGGATTTTAGGGACTTGAATAAGGCTTTTCCTAAATATAACTTCATGACACCATTCATTGATCATATATTGGATGAGTGTGGAGGGAGTGAAATATTCTTTTTTATGGACGGTTTCTCTGGATACAACCAAATTGAAATTCATCTGAAAGATCAACACAAAACGAACTTCATATGTCCCTGGGTACTTTGACTTACTGGAAAATGTCGTTTGGTCGTAAAATGTTGGTGCAACATTCCAATAGGCCATGTTGTTTTCCTTTCATGACTTGAAGCATATAGTGGAGGAATACTTAGATGATCTCATGACTCACTCACGTAAGAGGGACCATCATCTCTTACACCTTCGCTTAGTTTTTTGAATGATGTAATTTCTATAGGATATGATTGAATCCACGCAAGTGTATTTTTTGTGTGACCTATGGTCATATTTTTGGATTCATCGTTTCTAAAAAGGGTATCATGGTTGACCCCTTGAAGGTTGAGGAAATAAATCATTTTCCTCTATCGTGCATAATCAAACAACTTCAGAGCCTATAAGGAAAGGAGAATTTTCTGAGGAACTTTTTCCCAAACTATGCTAACATAACAAAGGGATTTATGTGCCTTTTGAAGAAAGGGGTCCCATTCTATTGGGATGAAGTTGCAGAATGTTCCTTCAATGCATTGAAGAAAGTGTTGGTTTTGACTCCTTTTTTGAGTTCCCCTAATTAAAATCGATACTTCTTATTGTATTTGGTAGCAGTCGAGTTTTCCATTGCATGGTTCTAGTTCAAGAGGATTATGAGCTCTAGGAGAATTTCATCTATTACTTGAGCCACACTCTCATGGGTACTGAACTCAATTAATCACATGTTGAGAAAGTGGATGTTAAGGTCCTAACCCGCACATAGGTAGATCAATGTATTCGGATGTAATAAAGGTCAATATTAATAAGACCTTTCAATAAAATAGAATAAGGCGGATGTAAGAAGA
>SNQJ01S0029597.1:0-40250 GCA_010110895.2 Picea sitchensis | reverse complement strand
GGATGCGAGAGGGAGATGAGTGGAAGACAGCATTCAAAACAAACAAGGGTTTGTACAAATGGCTGGTCATGCCATTTGGGTTGACAAATGCACCAAGCACATTTATGAGGTTGATGAATGAAGTCCTGCGGGAATTCATTGGCAAATTTGTGGTCGTGTATTTGGACGACATACTAATATTCAGCAAAACCAGGGATGAACACCTGAGGCATTTGGCCATTGTAATGAGGAGGCTACAGCAGGAGAAGTTGTTGATCAATTTGAAGAAGTGTTCATTCATCCAGACAGAACTCATTTATTTGGGTTTTGTAATCTCGGCAAATGAATTGAAGATGGATCCTGAGAAGGTAAACGTAATCAGGAATTGGCCATCGCCAAGGAATGTTTTTGAAGTAAGGAGATTTCATGGACTAGCTAGCTTCTACCGAAAGTTCATTCGAAATTTCAGCGGAATTAGCGCAGCAATGATGGATACCGTGAAGAAACGACATAAAGTTTTTCACTGGACAGTAGAGGCTGAAAGGAGATTCAATCTGTTGAAGCGGAAGATCACCGAGCAGCCAGTGTTAGTGCTGCCTAATTTTCAGAAAACCTTCCAGGTGAAGTGTGATGCTAGTGGATATGCTGTTGGAGGGGTTTTGAGTCAGGATGACCGACCTGTAGCATATTACAACGAGAAGCTGGATGATGCGAAGTTGAAATATTCCACGTATGATAAGGATTTCTATGCCATTATACATGCATTGAAAAAGTGGAGGCATTATCTCATACCTAAGGAATTTGTTCTGTACAGTGATAATCATGCGTTAGAGTTTGTAAGTCAGCAAGAGAAGCTGAATCAGAAGCATGCAAAGTGGGTGGAATACATGTAGAATTTCACATTTGTGATAAAGCACATTTCGGGGACTGCGAACAAGGTGGCTGATGCCTTGAGCAGGAAATGTTTTTTTCTGCAGGAATTCAAGGTCAAGACTTTGGGTTTTGAAAATTTGAAGGATATGTATGCAGGTGACGCAGACTTTGGCGAGGCATACGAGGTAGCCGAGAACCTGGTTCTCAGGGATAGGAGTCCATGGATTGACTACCTAATCCAGGACGGATTGTTGTTCAAAGGAAATCAATTGTGCATTCCAGATTGCTCTATGAGAGAGAATTTGGTGAAGGAGAAGCACAGTGGAGGCTTAGCAGGTCATTTTGGACATGAAAAAATGTTCGCAAAGCTGAGCGAATCGTATTATTGGCCTGGCATGTGTGCTAACGTTAAAAGGTTTGTTGACCGATGCAATATTTTTCAACATGCAAAAGGCCGAAAGCAGAACACAGGGTTCTATCAGCCATTGCCCATACCCGAGAGGCCATGGGAAGCCATTAGCATGGATTTTGTGTTGGGTTTACCGAGAACTCAGCGAGGAGTTGATTCCATCTTTGTGGTGGTGGACAGGTTTTCAAAGATGTCACATTTCATTCTGTGTCATAAGACCAGCGATGCAACCCACATTGCAAATTTGTTTTTCAAAGAGATTTTCTGATTGCATGGATTGCCGAGAAGCATAGTCTTGGATCGGGATACGAAGTTCATAGGTCACTTTTGGAGGACGCTGTGGAAGAAGCTGGGGACTGACTTGGCATTCAGTTCTACTTATCACCCCCAGACAGATGGACATACGGAAGTAGTCAACAGAAGCTTGGGGGATCTGTTGAGAAGTCTGGTGACTGAGCATCACAACAGTTGGGATCAGATCCTACCACAGGCAGAGTTTGCGTACAATGATTCTGTGAATCGGAGTACAGGTAAGAGCCCATTTCAAATTTTGTATGGGACACAGCCGAGAGGAGTTTCTGAGCTCAGGGAGTCAGAACAGGCTGAAACTAGCAGTGCAAGAGCTGAAGAGTTCGCTGAAGCAATGCAGGAACTTCACACACAGGTGAAACAACGACTGATGAAGGGGAACCAGGAGTATAAGCGCAGATCCGATCAGAGGAAAAGGCAACTTCAGTTTGAAGTTGGGGACATGGTTCTAGCGCACCTGAGGAAGGAAAGGTTCCCAATGGGAATGTATAACAAGCTCAAGATGAAAAAGATTGGACCATACAGAGTCCTGAAGAAGTTCGGGGAGAATGCATATGAGCTTGAATTGCCAGAGGGCATCGGGATATCTCCGATTTTCAATATTTCGGACTTATACCCCTATAGGACTGAAGAAGCAGGCACTGGAACTGATGAACCACCAGTGATCCAGTGGCAGAAGCAATTTCCAGTTGCACAGAAACCGCAGATGGAGTGCATCCTGGATAAACGAGTTGGAAAGAAGACCAGGAGAAAGCAATATTTTGAGTACCTGGTGAAATGGAAAAATCACCCCGTGGAGGATGCCAGCTGGGAAACAGAGACAGTGATTCAAAATCATGGGCAGACTGTGCAGGAGCTCATGGACAGGATCCCATGAAATCTTTTGAGCCGAGGAGTATGATGCAGGAGCATCTACGACATCATGAAACGAGCAACGCGGGGACAAAGAGATATAGCTGGACAGTGCCAGCACATACGTTTTTGAATTAACTTCGAAGATTGTTGCGCCTCCATTTAACTGAAGGCATTCAGAGCTGAGCGCACTTATATTATGTTATAGATAGGAAGGCATTTAATAGTTTTAATGCTATTAGATAGGAATTAGCTGTAGATTAGACAATTTTACTTCCGGGAGGGAAAACGAATATAGGCACCCTCCTTTGTATAATGGATGATTATTCAGAATTAGCATAGAGGAGCAAGAGAGAGAGCAAGCAGAGAATTTGTGAAGAATCCCCATGTACAGATATTGAATTAATAGTAAAGCTTTGATTCAATTTCATGGCTGTGATTATTCTCTGTCTGTTGTTGATATTATGCTGTTGCATATTTGCTTCTTGTTTTGCCTATTGTCTATATGTTGCATACGTGATTGCATGGCAAGTTCGAAATCTGAGGGATTGAGAGATTGAGTTCCAATCGTTTCTCTGTTCAAGCTAAGAGATTCCTGCATAGAGTGCAGTGGAATACCTCCGCATAGAGTGCGTTGAGGAGGCTGGACAGTTAAACCCTCATCTTTGTTTGCCCAGAAGTTGTGCTGAGTCAGAAGAACCGTGCAGGTGAATTGCAGGTTGAGTGAAGTCTCAGAGTCAAGCCTGGGAAGAGAAAGAACAGGAGAGCCGTGGTTAAATTTCATGGACGTGTTTATTTTTTGCGTGTTGTTGGCATTATGCCTTTGCATATTTGCTTCTTGTTACGTATTTCTTTCATATGATGCATATGTGATCTTATGGAAGAATTGAATTCGGAGGGGTTCCGAGTGAAAAGTTGGTGAAAGCTCAGGAGGGAGAGTCCCTAGCTAGTATTGTGGAACAGACCCAGGTGAAGCCCGAACGGGAGAAGTTTCGGAATGAAGGAGTCGTAGGTGTCCTTGTATGTGTGTTCACAGGCTCATAATGGGCACCCACTGAAAAAAGAAAGTGCACAAGACGCTGCTGAAGAAGAAGTTCTTAGATTTCCTTAGCTTGCAGTCATTAAGTTTTTCTTTCATGTCATTGATAATGGTAGTGCTCCAATCATACATAGTAGGTCATAAACATTCAACCCCATATTTCATTTTTTCCCGTGATGCAAAATGTAAGGAGTTGGATCCCACGATCTGAACCAAGGTATATAAGATTAACCAGAGACTCAAGTTGGTGATCTATTTGATCGTCACTTGAGAGCCACTCTTCTCAGTGTCAGCATCACAATACTTATTGATAAATTCATTGATACTCTAGCCTCCTCCACGAGTTTGGAAGTTTGGAACTTCCCCTCTCCTAGACAAACCGGTAATGAAGTAAATGTACTGAACCATAATGGTCAAAGACTGTCAAATGATCATGAATGCCTTAGCATCATGATTCCATTAGTCAATCAAGAGATTTAATAATCTCCTTTGCACCCTCATGCCACCAATTTGGAAGAATTTATACATGCCACATGCATGTAGAACTTGTTTTTCCTCGTCATTGTCAAACACTGCCCGATCCACCTCTTCCTATTCATAATTTTTTTAGAGGACAAACATCCTTCTCATTTGCCAATAAATTTTTGAGTTAGTTTATTTTTTTTCAAACTCTTCACCGGGCATCTGCGGCCTATAATTATAACAATCGCGGATATCCACTACCAATGTTTCCATCAACTAGGGATATCCACGAGTTTCCTTAAGGAAGCCCACGGATGCACAAATTCATGCTAAATGAATATAAATTAAGCTTAAAATTTGCAAGAAATTGAGGAAATGAGTTAATGAAATGCAAGATAGGGTGAGAATACTTACTTATTTAAGGCCGAAAGAGGTGTAGTTTCTCCAAGATCCATGTTTTTCTGATTTTCACTCCAAGGGTTTTGGTCACTTTGGTTGTTTTTTGGGGTAAAATGGATAGTAAATGGGTAAACATAACTAATTTTCATTAAATTTTGAAAACCCACTTCCTATAGTTTCAATATTTTTTCAAAATTTGCAACTAACGGTCATATTTTGTAGTTCTATGGTCCCATTTTGCAGGTTTTAGGCTAATATAGTTTCTTTTCATATTTTTTTCGTCGATTGGCCGAACTTTTTTAAAAGGCCCTAGGGAGGTAATGTTCTGATAAATGGAATTTAGGGTAGGATGCACTCATCCGAAATTTTGCATTATCAGTTGCTAGTTATGCTTAAACCTAGGGTCGACCCCATTAGAAAGTAATGACACCTTTCTCTTTGCTCAAAAACATTGTTTTGTTGATGGTAGATCCTACCTTCCATGGGTGCTCTAGTCTAGAATCCCCTTATATTCTGGCTCTCATGCTACAAGTTTGTTTTTAGGCTTGAGAGTCCTTCTTATCCCTGCTATGATTTTGCATTCGAACATCATGCTTCTTACTCACTCTTGTTCTGGCCATTCCCCATGGGACTCCCTCCCTAACATGCTAATCACAACGACATTATGGAGTCCATAGTTATTCTCTTTTCAGACTCCTTAAAATTGAAAATATTGTCGAGTGAACTTGTTCCTTTTACACTCATTAAATTGTGTTGAAGGAACACCTGTTCACACAATTTTACCCCTTTTTTATACTGAATAGACTAATTCTAAAAAATGTATACTCTAGCCTACGGACTAGAAGAGTTCTCCTCAATTTTATTTTATACTTTTTTGGGCTTAGGAGACTAAATTTATGAAAAAGGACAAGGGAGTCCATATTTAAGATCTTTTCAGACTCCTTAAATATAAAAATATGGCCAAGTGATTTTGTCTTTGACACACTCATAAAATGGATTTGAAGAGAAACCTTTTTAGTATAAGTTTAACCCTTTTTCGGAACAAACTGAATATGTACAAAAAAAGGAATACTCTGGTCCATTATTGGCCAGAAGAGTTCTCCTTGGCATTATTTTATTCTTTTTCGGACCCTGGAGACTAAAATTACGAAAAATATTATGATAGGAGGTTTACTTCCTAAAGTTGAGTTGTAACTGTATTGAATTTTGTCTTCTCATGCTTTTAGACCTAATTTCAGCTTCAACATGTTGTTGTTGAAATCATTTATTATACATTCCTATTAGCCCCAACCTTGCATTTTATGCCTTTGTGACTTGACACCTTATCCCTGGAGGGAACATCCCCTGAGTGTCCTTAGTCCTGCACATGCTTCCTTGCATTGAGAATAGCTATGCTCCTTGCGTTTTGGAACTATTTTTCTTTCCCACAACACTTGTTTCATCCACTATATAATAACATTCTTTTATTCTTTTTCAAGCTTTTATAATTTGAAAAAGACGAAAAAGAAAAAGAGCGGGGGGAATCTATCTCTTTTGTTGGCGGTATTTTTTGTCTCCCTTGAACAAAGAACAACCTTGAGTTGGTATCTCATTATTTTAGGTCTAGTATGGTTTTAGGATACTTTTTCTTGTTTTTTATTTTTATCTCCCCCGGTTGGTTACTCTTCAAACTATATGGAGTGTTTTTTGATTCCTTCTATGTCACAAATGTATCCCAGTTTACAGTCATGTTGCCTAAGTCACATAATGTGTCATGCTTATTTTCAAGGGAAAGTTTCAATCTGTGCCAGCCATTCTACAATTATTCTCTGACCTTGCAAGTCGACCTTCCCAAGTTAGTCTCATCATCTTGAGTATTAGTCTCTTTTTCTTATTTCTTCTAAATCTTTGGCCTTTCACCACCCTTCGTGTTGGTTGATGGAGGATTCCTTAATTCCTTCCTTTGAACGGATCTCTTCCCATCGACTTTGACACATCTTGCTCTCGGAGAGGGATCTAGAGTTATTTTTGGTACCTTGGGGATTGTGGTCATTAGCGGTAGGTTCCCTTGCTATTTACAGTGGGAATACATCAATGTCCCATGCTCGATAGATTATACCAAGTGTTCAACCCCAAATCATTTATTCACACTTGCTAGATTGTACCATGGTACCTTGATTCCCATTATCATCATAGATGGGTTGTCTCGCATTTTTTAATGGTATAAATTAATGACTGGTAATAAAATGATGTCTCACTTTGTTCGAATCCAACACATCTATTCACATAGTGTAGACTTGTACCACAATGGATCGTTGTGAATATTTTGGGTGAAGTAAATATTTTGTGCTCCTTCTCGACTCATATGGTGCCACCTCACAGAATTTGGTACTTGCACAGGATCAACTTTTTCATTCTCTTGGTTCCATATATCCTCTATTCCTGATCTTGATACATAGCTCCATTTTGTATCTATTAGTGTCTATGATCTACTTTGACATGGATCCACTATGTATTCTTTGTGGCCATTCTTTCTACTTCATATTTATCACATGGATCCAATATGTATTGTTCATGGCCATGGAAACTAGTAATACTTTAATATGTACCATGGATCCTCAATGTACTTATTTTGGCATACATGCTTATATCACTCCTGAGAATGGGTATTCTCGACTTAGGAAGAAAAACTCTTGCTTGATATTTGCTAACATTTTTTGTTCTTGAATCAGTTGTTCGAGAACCTTCAGGGGCACTTCAATGCATCCTTGCCTCTCAGAGTTTATAATTTATTTCGGCCATAATTTTTCCCTTATGACCTCACACATTAGGGGGCATTTGTTATAGAAAGAAATGCCACACCTATGCATTTGTGCCATGGCCTAACCCTTTCCCAATGCTTTCTAGACATTTTACAAAGTTTCCTCTCCAAAATCATTAAAAAAACATTCCCTGTGAACATAAATGTGGATTTCACTGGTGAAAATCATGGACATCCATGACTCTCAAGCTTGCAACCCATGAATTCCCTAAAAAATAATAAAAATAAAACAATTATGTGTTTTTGGGTGGGTTTTTCTATTGGACTTGTTCCCAAACATCCCATGCCCGTACACAATGGAATTCAACTCTCCCAGCCTCTTGGGGAAGAGATAAAATCACCCTTGAGGGATAAGGAGAGTTCAAGTCCCTTGGTGCAGTATTATGCCACCAGTTTCTAGAAATCCTCCCTTTCCTATAATCCTTTGAGCAACACCCCCTGTTATCTCGAAACTCCTTTTCGAACATCTCTTTCCTATCTATATGGCTATTGGGTGTATCCTTATCCCTACTTGGGTCATTCAAGGAATAACATAGTGGTTGAGTTGATTATTGAGGGATTCTTGGAGGAACTCAAATAGTTGGCTTCGAGACGGTGTTAAAGGAGAGATAAGATTGTAACTTACCTTTTTGATTTGGTGTTAATAGAAGAACTTGTTTTCCCTCCTATAATGTGTTCATTATATTTATTTTCTTATTAATTTTACTTTGAATATGAAATATGACATGTATATCCTTTGATCGTGTAACTATCTTCGTAGAATATTTTGTATTGTGTCAATTTTGCAGGTTGTTTCCAGCAAAGGATCTGGAGCTCATCGAGAGAAAGGAGCGGGATCGACATCAAACATGAGACTTAAGGTGCATATTTTATCTCTCTTCCTTCCCTAACTTCTCCTTGTAAAGTAGTTAGTCTTTCAAGTTTTGTGTGCTTGTCCCGGAGGGAAGATCTTTATCTTCTCCATATGGTCTTGATTTGTTGTGATTCTGACCTAGAATCATGGGGAGGAAATCCCATCAACAATGTGGTGATGTAATGTTTTTCTAATGACCATATTTGTCATAATTTGTATGCCATATCATTATTATCGTTGTGAGAATGTCATTCTGAGTAATTTGTACACATGATGAGGCATCAATTGACTTGTGAGATCTAAAATATCTCACATTATTGGCCAATTATTATGATGTAATTCACTGAATTCCAAAAAGTGATTTTATCCCATATTCATCATCAATTTTATTCTCTCATCTTTCAAACCAATATTAAAGAGGTCTTGGAGGTCGAATAGGTATGATTTAGACTTGTATGGATCCCATTTGGACTCCATACTTGAGTGTGCTCTTTATCTTGTATTGGGAGAGTTTTAGTGAAGAATTAAAGGCTTAGATTCCATGGATGTTTCCCCATCTTATGCTTTATCATGCTAATATTATTATCCTCTATCTTAATTGTTTTAGATCTTCTTTCATTATTTTGATTCTTTCTATAAGAGTTAATATAGGAATAGATATTTCTATTATGTTATGAATAGCTTCTCGATGTTTCATTGAATTTGTCTCCAAAATTATACATTGGGATGTGCACCTCAAAGATTTTATCTTTTGGCTACATAATGAACAAAGAAGATTTGAGGAAATGAGGAAATACAAATTTGATGTGATTGAGACTAACCTAAGTATTAGGAGCGAGAACACGAAGCCTAAAAACTTATATATGAAACATGTTAGAGTGATAATATATCCTATTACATATCTTATATTAGAGAACATACAACTAGAAGCAACATCGATCTACAAGAAAAAGATAGGAGATTCATAATTGTTGTGTCAAATCTTCGATCAAATATTCACAAAACACTAAACACTAAACATATGATTTATTTTGATCATACTAAAATATTCATGTAGTACCCTTTATTCAACTTGTATCATTAATGAATCCCTCTCAATAGAAAAAGAACCTAAAAACTTCAAATGTGAAAATGAACTTCAATTGTGAGAATGACTATAAACTAATCCATTATTGGAAACTAGTCATCCATATCCTCTATCATTGAGTTTTTCCTCATTCTACTTAACCTTGTCTCCCCTTTCAATTCCCCCATATTGTTTCTTCCCCTTCTAAATTCCTATCATATTTGCACTCCCTTTTTAATTGTATCATAATATTAATTTCATTACCTAAATATTTTATAAGGTTATATTTTATATTTCATTACTAATTTATTAAGATGCCATGACTCATTTCATCCCTTGTGATTTTATAAAAACACTTTCCCCTTCTAAATTCCTATCATATTTGCACTCCCTTTTTAATTGTATCATAATATTAATTTCATTACCTAAATATTTTATAAGGTTATATTTTATATTTCATTACTAATTTATTAAGATGCCATGACTCATTTCATCCTTGTGATTTTATAAAAACAAATTGGGTATTAAGGATAATTAGTACTACTAACAATAAGGGGAAGTGGCATTTAATAGGTAGAGAGAAAATGAAAAACAAAGGTAAATATAGAGACAACAAAAGTAAGCATGCATAATCCAACAATAATTGAGGGAGGGAAAATGAAATACACAATAGACGGTGACTATCACATTCATCAAGAAGTGAGAAAAATAGAATGAGAAGATTAGTCTACTATCTTTTGTTGTGTATGGGTGTACAAACCTTGAATTGGGGATATGATGAGCTCTAGAATTGACCCATTTCCATTTACTCATCTTTCAATAGCCATTTATTTGACAAAATCCTTAAAATATTTTCCACCCTTAAAAAAATATATGCTAAACTATCAATTTTTGTAGCCATTATATGTTATCAACAAATTACTTGAATATTATTATTTGACAAAATCCTTAAAATATTTTTATTTTCCACTCTTGAGAAAAATATATGCTAAACTATCAATTTTTGTAGCTATTATATGTTATCAACAAATTACTTGAAATTTATAAATTTGGTAGTGTTTACTAAGATTTTGTGGTGAACTATTTGAGTTGCATATATGTTTGATGTTTGATGAATATTTGTTAGTAGAAGGCTTGTTGATTAGCGATAGATGTGCTTTGGTTTCTCTAAAGTTTATATTTATCGTATAATGGTTATTCATTTATTTCATTAATAAATAAATAAAAAACACTTATGTGCATTATTAATTTAAGAATTCAATAGATAAATAAAGCATGGAGTCTTCGTAACTCCACAACTTTTTTTTTTCCAATGGAAATTAACTCACTGGGAACCCACTCTGATATTTCCCCACATAGTAGATGATATAGGGGTGGAAAACAACAACCTGAGGGACTCGTAGTTGGACCATTTCTCGATTTGTACGTGTCATCCTTGCGCAGGGGCCATGCTAATCTTCTCTGTATCGTTCCAATTTTATCGGATGTCTTCGTGACTCCACAACTTGTTTCATGCTCATAAAATATCTTAAATGTTGTAAGCTAGGTTGTGGCCATTCAATAATCTATAAGGTATACTCAACTCATCATCTTATCCGGATCAACGAGGAATATGGGCTTGAGAATTTTCCCAAAAAGAAGGAGAATGTACCCAAGAAATAAATAATCTCTTTAGAAAAATTCCAATATGACAATTAACCGCCACAAGAAAGCTGTCAATTCTTATGGGGGAAATCAATTTAGGGGACTTGGAGGGATCCAAAGAATTCCCCATTATATTTGTACTTATATACTAGGATAAGAGTTAAGAAGTTGCAAGGTAGTGTTCTAATGTTAATGTTAAGAAAAATTAATGTTAATGAAATAACTCAAATTGTATAGTTGAGTTAAGTATTACTACAATGGTTCATAAACTATATTCGAGTATGGGTCCATTTAAAGATTTTATTGGTGAATTCACCTTTTGTGTGTGTTTGTATCTATATTCCTTAGTTGTGTGAGTTATGTACTTATTTATTCCAACATCATATGTTCATTTAGTTAGTTAAGAAATTGTTTGTATTTCTTCTTAGTAGTTATATTTTAGTTGTGTCTTTTGTTGAATTTTTTATTCTACCTTACCATGAACATATGGTTGATAGAAAAAGTATTGTGTTTTTAAGTGCTTTGTACAATTAATTATTAATTTTACATAGAATTTAGTTTTGTTATGTAGCATTCATTTTCTTCTTTATTGGTTATTTACTTTTAAACAATATGGTGTGATTTCTAAAGCGTAAGGGTATTATGAGAAATTGAAAGTGGAGAGATAAGTGGAAACTTATTCCCTATATGGCTCAATTTCTCTAGAATATTTGAACTTTTGATAGGTTGAATCAATTGTAGTAGTTACTTGCACTATTTCTCCCAACATTTATATTTATTACAATAAATTATTTTAATAGATTTAAATTTACTACAATAAATTGTTTTAATAGATTTTAGTGCCTATATTATGCATCTATAAATCATATGCACTTTGTTTGATAATTTAAGTGAACCTTACAAGATTCAACAAATCATAATTGTTAAAAAATAATTAGCTCACTTGTTATGTTTTGGGTTAAGTTGAACATTTTTATGATAAGGTCATGGATGGATTATTCAAGTAACTATCTTTGTTGAAGGGGAAAATTATAATTTATCGAATCAACCATATTAGTGGGTTCTACAATAAATTTTAGACACGGTACTTTCCTCAATTCTCATTTTTAACATTTTTTTTTTATGGTAAGTATATTGCAATGGGTGAAACTACTTCTTGTCTATCGAAATATTTTACAATCATTTTAAAGGTATTTAGAGAATTCTAGTATTGCAAGGGACAAAATTGAGTTTCTAAAATGCAATTCAGTTAAGTTATTCAACTCTAGGAGATAGAGCATAATGTGGTTGAGGTTCTTGATTAGTCAAGGCTTCCTAGGATTCATGGGTAAGCATCCCTTCTTCTATCCAATCTACTGATGTGGGAAATATTTAGAGTCAATTGTCACATAAAACTCATTAGATGAAAATGTCCAAATCAACGTTTCAACCTTTAAGATGTTTCCTTCACCTTGTGGTGTTGGATTACATTATTTCGTGGATTTTGACAATAAGGTTTTTGAGGGGTTCAAAATACATAAACAAAATTATAGAAAAAATAATATAATGAAATATATAAGATTAATAAATTCAGTCAATATGACACTACCTAGAATACATTTCTATATACAAACATCAAAATCCAAAATTTATATTCATTAATCCACTATTTGTTAGGTAAACATAAAAGAAAATACATGACTAAATGAACAACATTCATCAACAAATATTCACATATTATCTATGAATGAATGTAGCAAATAAATTACAACATTATTCACCACAAATCTAAATAAATGTTTCACAATTATATAACCCACGTTATAAAAGAACGTGATAAGAGATTGTTCAATAAGGTGAAACCCCCATGAAATCAGTAGAACTTTACCGTTGGAATAAAAAGAGACTATCTTTGAGACTCTTATCATTTTTGTTATCTTATATGGTTGTGAATATTGGAGCTGCAACATATTTAGAGAATCTTGGAGAAATATATAGAAAATCAAAAAGTGTCTTATAACTTATAATCTTAAAATCAAAGGAAATACACCGTATCATATCCTCCTCATAGAAGCTAGCATTTCCCCCATTGAGAATGTATATGACTAGGTACTTAATATACAATAACAAGATAAACAACAAGGAAAAAGGGTACTTAATATCCTCCTCATCCAATCCACAAACAACTTTAGCAATATAGTGTCTCTTAATTTGACACTCTTGTTGACAAAGAAAAAATATATATCACATAAATATATATATGAAGGCTCATTTATAATCATTCGATGTATAAAAGGGACTGCCACATTACACAACTACACTCTTCAACCTTTTATTATAGATTGTAAAACACATTTCATCTTGTTTCACACACATCACTTTAAAACATATGTATATGAATCATAATGAAGAAGCAAAAAGACCAAGGGCATGTGCAAGGTCACTGAAAAGACCCCAGAAGGCACTTCCAAATATTTTCACATATCATGGTGATTCCTCATAATAAAAACATTTTTTCAGTTTAAGTGTCAGAGACACTTGGAAGAATATGCTTTGAATTTACACTGTATAAAGGATTGTATTGACTCTTCTAGTTTCTTGGATATCTGTATATGAGATGGATTCAAATGGTTGTCAGTACATAGCATAATTTTTTGTCTGAAAATTGTAGACTTTGGATGATTTTCCCTTTTATCTATTTGGAGGATGGTTCTTCTTGGACAATTTTTTTAACAATTTCTCTTATTACTACAAGAATGCCACCAACATATACACTTGTAATTTTTTTTAAAATAAAATTACTAGCATTTTTCCTCGGAAAACAAAAAACATAATATAATAATTTATTATAATAATTACTTAATCTATTAATAAAACATAATGGTAATAGACCATAAATCAATCAAGTACTAAAATATTTTTTCATTTAATATAGATGGATAATATTTAATATTTAAGCCCAATTGTGTCATCTCAATCCATAGAATGTTGCGAGATGCTACAATAAATAAAAAAATCATGACTTTGAGAAGTTAAGATTGTCAAGAATCCATAAAGAAGTGAGATGGTCACAAGGGTTGATTCCCCATAGAAGTTGGAGTCGAGGAAATGAAAAAGCACTGGAAGAACTAATCACCTTGCCTCCTCAAGCCAAATTTAATAAATTCTGATTAGCAATTCCATATGTGTCCATATATTCAACCCCATACTATGATGTTGACCTAACTCTTATTAATTAAGGAGCACAAAAATTAATTATTATCTCTATAAATATGTCTATCAATGGATGAATGTTTGATCAATTGGTAGTGTCTTCCTCTCTGTATGTTATGATTCTTCCTTCTAGGAGCCATCCACCTTATGAATGATGAGATTCTTAGTCTCTTACCACCATTAATTGTCATCATCACTATATATGGTGCTCTTTAAGATTTCTCTCCTTTTTGGATCTGTTATCTGAGGTAGGTTTGTAATTGCCTCCCACAAAATGAAATTCCATGATATAGAATATTATCGATGTTTGTTGATTTTAATATTTTCATAGCCATCGTACTACAATTAGAAATATTGTTCTCGGCTACCATCATTTTTATTGAATATTTTACATTGATCCATATAGGGTTTATTATAAATTGGATTGGAAATTCGGTTTTAGGTCATTAGAAAGTATAAGAGAACCCTTTGTAAGGAATATGCATCCAAGATTTTAATAAGAGAAGTATAAAATTAGATGCATGCATATGATGGAAGGATAATATCAATTTTTTTTTTAGTAGTGGTAGTAAAATTTGGGGAGGTTTACATTTTACATGGTGAAGGTTCTATAGTAGAAAGTGTTCTACAAGAGTAGCGAGAGTATAACTTTATTTGTTGGTGGTTGGAAAAGTGCTAGTGGGGAAAATCCCCCTATTACTATACTAGGTCAGAGTATAGGCAGAGCATTGATCTCCCTTAAAAGACAATCCTATTTCTAAACTACCCCAAAAAATATGACCTTAAAATATAAGAGAAGGAAAATATTGTGTACCTTAGGTCCTTTCAGCTGGTGTTGACCTCCTCCTCCTTTGTAGTTTCTTGGACTGCTGGTCTCCTCCCAAAGCTGACTTGCAAACTATTTAGACAACAAAACTACAATATATTCTATCTCTACTTATTGGTGTTAGGGTTCATATACAAATGTGAATTCATTAATAAAATAAGCACATAAACACCATATTTTGGATAGGAACATAATTCTTTTATTCAGATGTGAAGATTTTCTCGTTGGAAGATGCTTCATGAACCTGGTCCGTGCTCCTCCTACTTCTTCTCCAAGTGCATCGTTCCCGTAATACCTCTCACAATCAACTAATCTTCTTAGGAAGTAGAGGAGAGATTGTATAAGGAGAGAGATGGAGGGGGAATGTTGAGGCCAAATATCAGAAAGGGTTGCAAAGATTGGGATAGAAGGGGAAGGGATTTTCGCAAAGTTTCTTTGTTCTAATGCTTGATGTTGTAATGGGACCGCAAGACCTCCTTTTATACGAAAAAATGATAGTTATTCAGTTTGGCGATGGGATACAACGAGTGAATTAGTTGGGAAACCATCGATAGCCCGTAAACTTTGTCGAATTCCTTGCAACTTTTGGAGGTAAATGCGGATTGTTTATTATGCAGCTAGAATATGTATGTAGGTTTTCGAGTATGCAACTAGCATATGCACGTGGGTAGTAGTGCAGCAGGGCGCGTACATGCTCCAAAAAATGGTTTTTTAAAGATAGATCCTCAACAGTAATTTGGCAAATTGTGCAAGTAGAAAGGCCAGTGCCATGTATGCATAGGTAGGGAATTTTAGGGATATAATAGATGCCCCCTAATTTGTGAGGTCAGAAGAGAAATTGATGGTCGAAATACATTACAGTATCTTTACCAGTGGGAAGGCACATAGTCAAGTGAGCCCAGGACCATAGTTCGGGAGGTTGCTATCTGCAAAACAATAAAATCTCTCTGAATGAGGCATACCCATGATCGGGATGAACTAATCCTTACTTCCAATCAAGTACACTGCAAATCCATGTCGTAGAAATTTCTATATAAAGTGTAGCTGGACGAAATACATAGCGGATCTATATAAAAAATAAATCGATGATATTCAAGTACAATATAATATGCATCTTCAAGAATCATCAACGCCTGTGGATGGAGATGAGGACTTCATAGCTCTAGAAACAAATTCAAGATATTCAAAAGCTCAAGTAGGAGTACAATAGGAGTGTAAGACTCACTACTCTTAGGTCTTCGACATACCATCGGGGAAAGACTAGAGGATCTCTATCATTAGGCACATAATTTCATCGATTTTGAATCTAGACTTGACTGGACTCATGGGATGACCAACTCATGAAATTCAAGAGACAAACTACAAAATGGCTGAATTAGGTTGGATAAAACTTCCCTTGTATAAAATCACGAAAGATGATCATAATCAGGAAGCATAACATTGACATAAGTCTGTGATGCAGGAGGCACTGCAAACTCTCCATATGTTTGGAAGAGTAACCAAACAGAGGAGGACACAACTCTATGTAGCGAGAACAACTTCCTAAGGTCATAATAGATCCCAATGCTTAGAAAATAAACGAAACAATGTGCTTTGTCCAAGGGCAACTATCTTGTTGCTGAAAAAAGAATTGATATATCTCGTCCCCTCTTTTTGGAATATTTGATTTTTTTTATATTTTTCAATTTTTTAACGATATTGAAAAATAATAAAAGAATGTTACGTTACAAAGGAGGAATGAGTGTCGTGAGAAAGAAAACTTGTTCCAAGAGCATGGAACATATTGATGCTCAGGGCAAGGAGACATGTGAAAGATAAGGACACTCGAGGAAAATCCCTCCGTGGTTCAAGGTGTCAGATCAAAAAGGAAAAGAGTGTTGCAAGGCTTGCATATAAGGACAGATTTAAAGGTTCAGTTGAGAGAAACATGGAGCTGGAATTATGCCAAAGACGCAAATATGAGAACCACAATGTCATTAATCTTGAAACAACAAGACTCCTTCCATGTAATTTTTTACGAGCGCAGAGAAGGTAAGCTCAGTCATTTTTCACATTTAGAGAGTCTGAAAAACCGCTATAAGAAGACTCCAAGGCGTTCATTTTTACAAATTAGTCTAGTCGGTTCGAAAAAGGGTTATACTTATATCGAAAATGTCTCTTCAAAACTATTTTAACGAGTGTGATTGAGACAAGATCACTCGACAATCTTTTCAATTTTAAGGAGTGTGAAAAGAGCTTAACTATGGACTCACATCATTTTTCTAGGTTTAGTCTCCTTAGCCCGAGAAAGTATAAAATATAACCGAGGAGAACTCTCCTGGTGAGACAAGTCTCCCAAGGCGTACCTTTTTATGGAATAATATATTGGCTGGAAAAAGGGTTAAACTCCTTCCGAATAGATTTCTTTTTGGACCAATTAACGAGTGTGAAAGGAACAAGGTCACTCGGTGATATTTTCATATTTAGAGAGCCTGAAAAGAGATTAACTATGGAATCTAGGGGGGTTCCTTTTTCGTAATTAATCTCCAAGGCCCAAAAAAGAGATAAACCAAAACCAAGGAAAATGTTCCTTTTTCAAAAATTTACTCCCTTAGGCCCAAAAAAGGGTTAAACGTATGCCTGAGAATACTCTTCTAGCAAACCAAAGTTCCTATAGCATACCTTTATTCATAAAATTAGCCATCCAGACTAAAAAAGGGGTAAACTACCACCGGAAAGATGTGCCTTCAAATTTGAGTTTGGCGAGCGTGAAGGGAAACAAGATCGCTCGAAAATATTTTCAATTTTAGAGAGTCTGAAAAAGGATTAAAGAAGACTCCAAGGGGGCTACTTTTCTCAAGTAATCCAGACGAGATCAAAAATAATAAATATAGTCTCATTAGATGTTGCTTTCAAAATTTAAAGTGATCTTGAAAGACAACAAACCGTGCTCATTAGGGAGTCTCGTGGGTAAGGCCAAGAATGATGATTAGCGAGAAGAATGAGGCTTAAATATGTAATCATGGAAAGACTAACAAGGAATCCCAAGCCTATAGTAAAAAATCACAGCATGAATGCCAAAATGCAGCAAAGGATCTACCTAGGGAATACATGTAGAGGTAGGCTCTACCATCTAATTATGACACTTCTAAAGCAGTAGAGAAGGTTCTGTGTCACACTTTGGTGGGATCGATCCTATGGAAAAGAGGAAAATTCAACAATATGAAAAAAGATGGGAGTGAAAACCTAACTTATATGCAAAAGTTGAAAAAATGGCATTTGCCATGGGGCGATATTAGTGTAACCTATATAAAAAAATTACCAAACTGAAAGGACAAGTCCATCAGAATGATCGAAAGATAACTCAAAATAGAACTCAAGTAGCCACCAAGCCAGGAAAAGTGAAAAAGGGACCAAATTAGGGAAAAAAGGACCAAAAATGTCTATAAATAGAGGTGGACAACTCATTTTTACCATTGCAATTTGGAAATTAACAAAAGAAGTAAAAAACCCTTTGATCAAAACGTGAATTCTAGGAGCTACAGTGGACAAAAAAGAATCACACTTGGACCAAGTAAGTACAAATCAACCCCTCTTTATTTTTATCTCATCAAAAATCATTTAATTTTGTATTTAGGAGGAGTGTGCCATTGAAAAAGGGTCGCAACTATGTGTACACGAGACGTCCACGCTCAGCCCACGTACATACGCGAGTATCCTAAAGACAACGTGTGTACACCCTATTTTAAGTTCAAAAATAAATAAGTTAAAACTAAAACCTCTCCAACTTGTGTGTGTGACATCATGCATGTTCACTAGAGAGAGAGGGAACATGAGGAGTTTGATGTCTTGGTCGAGGAGGACCCTATGGCCATCGCTATGCTAAAACAGTGTATCTTATGGAAATTTTTCCAGTGTCCATTCATGACGGCACAACCAAGGTTGCCTAATGATCTAGTGGACTATTGGCATCTTGATGCAGATTTCTTTTATTCACGAGGGTCAATCATTGACCTCGACTAGAGAGGAAATTTACTTCTTGACCGGACTCCCCAGAAGAGGGGAATCGATCAACTTGAGGAAATTTCCTCTTGAGAAATATAACATAGAGTACTACATCAGTATGTATTGTGAGGTTGGTATTGAGAAAGTAGGTTCTTAGGTGTCAATTCACAATATTACTAGCCTCTCCCTTTGCATTATTTTTTTCATGATCAGGCGGATTACGGGATCCACAACACTCCAGCAGGCCTCTCGTACATAGATGCACTATGAAGTTTAGTGTTTAGAGGCTACCGTGTCTAATTAGAGTATTGTTTTATGATCCTTTTTCTTTGAGAGGGTGCCCAGTATTAGCCTGAGAGAGACAATATGAGGGCATATTGCCTCTTTCTTGGCACTGTGTAGGTGGGTAGTTCTACTGCCTATACAAGGTGGAGGAAAGATCGAGAAGGCCTTCTACGATAAATTATTTGACTGGTGGGTCCGTCATATTCCAGTTATATAGGACTATCCCTATGCATGGATAATATTCCTTAGAGATCTTGACATGCCCGTTCTCCCTGGCGAGGAGTGTGGCGAGATAGGTAACACATTTTTTAAACTTAAATTTTTTATTTTTATTTTTATATATATCCATTTTATGTGTGTGGCAGAGTACTAACTTAAAGCTTTGTTGTTTACATATGTGGGACCCGTTCGGTCGAAATACTTTGCCAGGACTAGGCGTCGTCCTCGACTAGAGGTAGGACCAGTAGAAATAGGAGGACCAATAGTTGCAGTAGGACCCTCAGCTGGAAAGGCTGATAGAGTCCTATGATGAGTAGAGAGGAACCTTACTTCTCTCACTTGTGCAGTTCCTATGGCCGATATTGAGGATCTCCCCTGGCTATGCAACCACATGTAGTAGGGATGCCTCAGACGTGGGTCTAGTTATTTCGACGTCTTGCGAACATCGGTTTCCACTATTACAGGGCCAATATCCCTAGACCTTAGATAACATTGGACTACTTATGTTCCGAGGGAAATTTTTGTATTATATTTTTTAGAGCTTAAGACANCTGACTACTTTGGAGGCTTTCATTCCCACTTTGTACTCATGACACCAATTTTGGACACACACACACACATACACATCTTTCCATTTTTATGGATGATATTTTTTACAAATGTATTTACATCTGTATGTGTGTGTGTTTTACTTTTACATGTGAGCAACATGCCAATCTAAAACTTGATTATCTAGATTATCATTTAAATGTTTAAATCTCCTAGAAACTTGAATATAGGTAATATAATCAAAATAACATTCTAAGAGGCGTACCCTAAGGAATCATCAATGAAGAGTGGTATCATACATGTGGTAAACCCCATCTAATTGGGACACAACCAGTTTAGCATATAAATAAACCCAAAGGCGAGAAATACCATGTGAAAAAGCATAACATAGCAATTTTGTCACTGCACTGTAAGTCTCAAAAATATTATTGGTTGCGTTGCCAAGACAAATAACTCTAGAAGATAGCAACTGGCCCCTAGGTGTGAAAATTACCCAAGCTGCATAATCTAGCCTCCGAGTGTGCCGGATAGCACCGTCCGCGAATCCAATGTAAACCTCTGATTCACTTGACATCTGCCAGAGTGAAAAATAATATATAAATAACTACACATCCATAAAATGAAAAAGTAAAAAATGTATAAAATACTATACATATATACAAGAAGCCACACCCAGGTGACTGACCTAAGAGTAGTACTTCTTAAGGTAGAGCCCATTTCTAGGCTCCACTAAAAAAACTCCCTCAAAATCAAGAAGACAATAATCACCCTTCTCTAAGAACTCTTTAAAAATGAAAGGTTCGAATCACCTGGATTTGAAATTGCCTACCCCTAGGGGATCTTTGTCTTGGTTGTAGACCAGGAAAATATCACCTTCAGAGAAAATTCAAGGGTGAACGGATCGATCATACTGACACTTGACCCATTTCTTATGAGCCTCGCTAGCCAAGGTTGCATCACGACGCTACCCATCAAGCTGATCGAGATACAAAAGACATTTCTCAAGCAATGTAGTGTCAAGTAGTAGTTCCACTATCAAATTCAAAGAAGGTATTTGAAACTTAATAGGAAAGACTGTCTCCATCTCATAAACGAGATGGAAAGGTGAAAAACCAGTAACATTATTTACACAAGTTCGATAAGTCCACTACGCCGAATATAACATCAAATGCCTATTTGACTTGGTCGAATTGATCATCCATTGAAGAACAATCTTAAGAGACTTATTCATAGCGTCTACCTGAACATTCGATTGTGGGTAATAGGGTGACAAATGTTCTTCTTTAAAACCAAGTTTTGATGTTAATCCAGTCATCATTTTATTCTGGAAGTGACTGCCATGGTCAATGACAATCTACTTCGGGATATCGAATCTAGCTACTATCTGATTGAAAACGAAAAGGGCAGCAGTTTCCCTGTCATTATTGAATGTTACCATATATTCGACCCACTTGGTGAAGTATTCTATTGCTATGATGATATATCGATGCCCCCTGGCATAATTTGGGTTACATGTAGTGAAATCAATCCCTCATTTGGTGAAGGGACCAACATCAATGAATGGAAATATAGGAGCAGGGTGTGCCCGCATCTTCCGACGGAAGATCTGGCATGGGTGACACTTCTTTACCATCTCAACACAATATTTGATTAATGAGGGCCATAAGTATCCAACATGAAGAATCTTTTGGGTTGTTTCCAACCCAGACAGATGACCACCACATGCTCTGGTGTGACAGTCGTTCAAAACAATCTATGCTTATTCATGAGTAAGACATCATTGAATAATGTAACCTACACCTTGACGATACAAAGTGTCATCAAGGATGAGACATTTTTGTGCTTGGTGTTGTATTTGTCAACACTCGTCACGAGAAGCAGAAGTAGGGCACTTCAAAATATGAATATACACATGTATATTGCCATACCAGGGGTCTGAAGATGCAATAAGAAAAGGATGTTCGTTAATTGGTGACTCCTTGGGTGAAATATCAACACTTTCAACCGACAGTTCCAAGATTAACTTAGTGAAGATCAAGGACTTTTTAGATTTCACTGAAACAAAATCCAAGTCAAACTCTTGGAGGATAACTATCCATCGACCGATTTTTACGTCGATGACATGTCGCATTAACACATATTGAAAGGGATTGATGACGACAACGACCGTGGTTTTGTGAAGTAATATATAGTGATAGAACCATTGGACAACATGAATAGATTCCAAAGCTAGTTTCTCAACATGTGAATAGTTGAGTTTCGGTCCCACTAGGCCTCGTCTATGATAATAAATAACATTCTCCTCAAGCGCATCATTCTCTTGTACCAAGACCATGTCGATTGTGGACTCTATAGTAGCCACATATAACATGAAATCCTTGCCATAATTAGGAGGCCTGAACAAAGGGTAAGACATCAGAGCACATTTCAACACATCAAAAGAGCGTTGAGCTTCTTCATCCCAGAAGAATGGGACTCCAGTTTTAAAAAGATGCATGAAGCCTTTCGTAATCTCATCATAATTAGTGAAAAAATGCCGAAGAAAGTTTGATTTCCCCTATAAACTATGAAGATGGGGTATTGTGCACAGGGGAGGAAATTGAACTATTGCCTCAAACTTAAGAGGATCAACCATGACACCTTTTGTCAACACAATGAAACCAAATAAATGACCCGATGTCACACAAAACCTGCACTTGTTTGGATTCAAGAGAATTCGATAGTAGCAATACTGCTCAAATATTAGTCATAAATGGGCGGGATGATCGGATCTCTTGCAAGAACGTGATGCTATATCATCCAAGTATGCCTTGAATATGTGTTTGAGGTCATGAAAAGTGAATGACATGGCTCATTGAAAAATAGCTCTAACATTCTTCATGCCAAAAGGTATCTTTCGATACGTGAAGGTACCCCAAGGAAAAATAAAAGTTTTTTTATGTTGGTCCTCGGGTTTCATTTGAATTTGATTATATCCTTAAAAACTATCCATGAAATAAAATATTTCACAACCCACACACTCATCAACAATCTGATCAATAAATGGGGTTGGAAATTTGTCTTTCGGGCAAGATTTGTTCAAATCCCAAAAATCCATACAAACGTGAATTATGCCCTGCTTCTTGTTGACAGGAACCGGGTTAGATACCCATTCTGTCAATTGTACGGGGTAGATGACATTAGATTTGAGGCATTTCTCTACCTCAACCTTTATGGTCGTTTCTTACCGAGGATTGATTGGGTGAAGCTTCTGTCAGACCGGTTTGACATCAGGATAAGTCATGACATCAGAATCAATTCCTGCCATCTCCTCGTAAGATCAGGAAAAAACATCGTGGAATTATTTAAATAACTCGGTGTAAATTTCAATCTCTTCGGGGGAGAAATCCGCTCCGATGAAGACATTCTCCATGACGCAAGGGGTTTTGGAGATATCTATAGGAATCGTTGCAACAATACTTTCCATGTTGCCTTCGACATATACTCTGTGTGTAGCCATAGGGTTAATAAGATAAGGGCTATCTCCATTCATGGCCATAACAAACTCTCCTGCCTCTATTCTCCTAAGCTCAGGAAGAAAATAAGATCTATGGTGAAGATCATCCCAAGATCTGTTGGGACCAGTCATTGCCTCCAAAATCACCTCGTCAGAGGGAAAGACTAAGTCTAAAGGGTCCTGAGCAACGAGAGAGTCTTGAGCCCAAATAGGCTCGAGAATTGGATCTAGCTCCTATGGGGGAGTCAGATCGGGGTTGGTCGAGGCTTGATGGAAAAAATTGACACAACCTCAGTAAAGGCTAAGGGAATGTCCATGCCAAGGTTCCCTATCCCTTCCATCGAAGCTAATGGGGAAGTTAAAGTCCACGAGTCGTGAAAGTAGCTCATTTTAAAAGACGACAATTGAAAAATTGTAGCCTTTGGCTGGTCAGGGACAAGTGAAATAAACCTTACATCATTGGAAGGTGATGGATAATGAAAATTTACCATCAACGAAGAAAAAAAACCAACACCTAAGTTGATAGTGCCTGTCTTATGAGTTATCAATCATCGAGACCATGGAAGCTCTAGATGAAGGGTCAGGATGAGAGAAATACAATTGGTCGACGGTTATAATCCAGAATTTTTGTAGAAAGCATAAGACCCAAAAAATGGTGGCTACGACCACATGCATTGCATAAGTCCAAATCCATCCTAACATAATATTGTATTCGAGAGGTACATCGACTAATTCAACCTCGACGCAGACAATTTTACCCTCTAAATTCATGGGGAAAGAGGGAATTATACCATGTGGTCTGAATGATTGACCGTCAAAAGTCGTAAGAAACATAGGTGACAGAGACAACTCAAGTTGGCTAATGGCCCTCCAACATGCCAACGACATCACGCAAGTCGAGGCACCTTCATCAACCACTGTACGGAAAATTTTCCATGTCAATGATTCTGTGGCGTATGCCACTACTATATGAAAGGTGACATGGTGAGGAAGATGATATTTAAGGTCAGTTGGATCGAAAACAATCATTCCCGAGTTACTAAGTTCCATCGCTCCCAAGGCGGACAACATAGCGTTTTTCTGTGAAGGGCAACTCTGGAGAACCTCCAAAGAAAACATTGCACAAGGGGTCTGTGCCAGATCCTCCATGATGGAGTAAATCTAAGAAACCCTCGCATTTGGGTTATGAGGAGCCTTCTTGAACACACCTTTATGGATGTGAGTCATTGTCTCTCCCACTATCTTCTCAATTTGAATATGATTCAATGGGTTGGAGGCCTCTTTTCCCTTCTCATTATATTTTGGCATTCCATGGTAACGAGTCCTAGTTGATAAATGAGCATTGACATTCATCATATAAATGTTCATGACTAAGTTGTTAGGATTAGGCACGGGGGTCCCTAACTACACCCAGTCACGCTCGTGGATGTAGAAGCCTAAGCCAAATTTTTTCCTTGTGGAAAAGGGTTTGTCAAAACAATAGGTTGTTGATGTGCTAGTAGCTTATGGGCTCCCACAAGGTGAGGGAACAAGTGAGTTAAGTGATCCTCCATGCAAATCTTACATGGAAAATTTAGCTTCCTCTTCTCAGTTGTTCCCTCGCCAACATTGTTAGAAGCCTTTTTATCCCCATTACCCTTCTTGTTTTTCTATTTCTTCTTTCCTTCGATCTGTCGGTTAGCCTTGGGAGTTGTCAATTTCACACTGTGTACATTCGATGTCTGGGTTGTGAGGGAAGCTGAACTAGGAGTTTCGCTGGCCACAGTCTGTTGAATCGATAATTGTTGTAATTTATTAGACAACAAATCCATGGACATGCTTTGTGTTGAGCCCACTATGCCATCAGCGTGGGGCCCAAAATTTTGTTTAGCCATATCGAGAGTTGACCTTGGCACATTGGGTATGATCTTCTAAAGCATGCTAGACTCAGAGTAAATCAGTTCCGGCTGTTGGGCTCTCATAATATCCTCTTCCTCAGAAAACACCCCGGATGTTGCTACATCTTTGGACATGCAAGGAAACAAAGACTTTAAGAACCACTCAAGAAAGAACATAGGAGGGACCTTGACCTTAATCAAGCTCTTTCCTCATCTCCATTCTAGAATATGATCTAATATATGGTCCTCTTTAGTTTGTTGGAAGTTGGCAAACAACTCGATGTCGACATTGTATCTCACTGGAAACTAGAAATGGTTCAAGAAAACCATATCCAGGTGATTAAAGTAAGAGTATTTAGAGTTGTCGATCTTGATATACCATTTTTTTTCACCTCCTATAAGAGTGCGTTGAAACATGTGCATCTGAACAAAGTCGTCCTTCAACAAGTTCGATGAGCACCACAAGTGAAAATTAGTCACATGATCACCTGGATCTTCACCAGGCTTTCCCTCAAACTTCAGGATGTCAGAAGGAAACTTATTTGGCATGGGGGTCCAACGCGGATCGTGACAGATTGGGTCATTTAACAATATCGACAAGTAGGGAAAATGGAGGGCTTCCAGAAAGGGTAGTTTCAGTTGCAGAGTATTGACATGAAAAGAGGGACCTGGATTTTGACTGGCACTAGGTTTTCAAGAAAATTTGGACTGCTGAATGGGGTTTTGGTAAAAACTGTGGCCCTATCCAACGAAAGGAACCTGCATTTGTTGTTTCATCATCGGATGATTCTTGAAGTTAGATGACATATATTGCACATGTATTTCCCCCTGTAAACTGTTCCAAGGACCTTGGTTGGGGATGCCCCCAACCAACCCTCCTGGCATAAGTACTAAACCTTGTCCGGGGTTCCATTGAGTATGTAAGTGGTTTCCCCCGACTGACATACCTTGTGAGGGAAACATGATTTGCCAAGGATCCAAAGACTTTGTGTGGAGTATACTTTTGTCATCGCTCCCTACGAAGCAATGGCACCTTGAACAAGATTTTGTTGACCAAAGCTGTGGGTTCCCACAGTCGAGAAAGAGGACGAAGAAAAAGTGTTATTCCCAAACACACTAAACAAAGAGTATGACATTGATCCCACCAGTGTCATGTAGGATGAAGGTCCCAAACCGCCTCCACTAAAAAAAATATAATTAGCATTAGGCCCAATCTGATATTGAAATGCACCACTGAGTGAAGGGGGTGGAGGAGGTATATGACCCCCACTGTAAGGAATAGCATTAAATGGGGCAGTGGTGCCTGCGAAGGATCCTTGCAAGGGAGCATTAGAGCTCCCTGCCCCCAAACCCATGGTCTATAAAGTAGAGTAAGTAAGGACTGAGTTCGAGTCAAAATCAGGCATCCCATATGAGAAGGGAGCACTTGTCGCGTTCTGAATGAAAGGAACAGTGGTTGAAGTCGTCAAAGGAATCGAACCACTGCCCGAAGTCATGGGTGTCGGGACAACCATGGTACTAATTGGTGAAGGTGGGGTAGGAGGTACAATGCCCCCTCCAATGGCAGACGTAATGGGAGTACGAGGACTCCCTGACAAAGAAGTGGCATTTTCTTCCATCACCACTCACCGAATAAACTGTCGTTCAGGAGAAGACACCTCGGGGGGGTCCATCTGAATTAACAATGGTGTTGATAAGTCAGTGATCAGAGGATTTGTTGGACTGAAACCTTCAGTCTCAAGGTTATAAATGATATATTCATTCGGTGCTCGAAATTATTCTCTCGAAGTTGTTTCAGGTATAGTTTCCTACGGCCCAATTTGTTCGAACAATCCTTCTTGATCTAGCCTATGCCTCAATGGTGGTGGAGGTGGCTCCAAAGTAATTGATGATAGGCCCTGAATCCTATGCGACCGACGAAGTTATTGATATTACACCTTGTGAAATGATCAACCGACACAGCAAGGTTTGACCAACTTGAATCATATAGAACACACTAAAAGTTCCTAAAGAAAAATCAAGCAGACAAATAACTAGTTGGAAGGACTGTTACACCAATTGACACTAGAGAAACTTACCAATGAAAGTGCAACTCAAACATAGAATCAACTCCAGGTATACTCTACAAAGCATGATACGACGTCTTCCCTAGGTACCACAGTATACCCCCGCAGTCACTTGTGTAAGTCTATAAAAATAGGAAACGAAGTTTCCAGCTTGTAGTCTATCACCAGGCGGTTATAGTCAACACTCAAGATTATCGTAATGAGAAGTATAACAAGTTTGAAGCCCTTCAAGGGTGCCAAAATTAATTTTTCCATAAGACAACTAAGGATCTCGAACGAATTCGAGGTCCACAAGGCTCCGTAGGCAAATGCGATCAGTATGATTCCCAAGAAAGACCCTCAATATACAATCCCCACTACGCTTGGTCTAGCTTTGGAGGGGTTATCGCCTTTACCTTTCCTTGTGTGACCTCGTGTTTATCCCCTGTGTTAGAGGGGGATACCGACTAACTATTACAACCTTGGAATTTAAACACTCCTTATCTCAGACTCCAATGTTTGTTTCAAATGGCCTTGAAGAGGTTCCTCTTCACACCTATCTCAAGGCCTTAAAAGCCTAAACTAGTCGGTGAACCCTACAAATAGAAAGTCTGATAGATTTTAAGTTAAGCATTAATTTTATGAGCTTGATTTACGCAAAGGATGTGATCGTGCAATTGGTGGTGTTTGGAAGAGATGAAAACGAAGAAAATGTTAGAGAATTTATATGAAAAAGCAAATTAGATACTTCGAATTTAAAGAAAAAGATTGTAAAACCTTTGAAAATATCATGTTTTCAAATTAATGTTTCAAGATCTTATAACTGAAAGCTTCCTAAAAAAGTGTTTTCATTTCACGATGCAAAACTAGTTATATTTTCAGGAAATCAAAAACGAACTTTGAAACTGAAACTCTTTTCTTTTGCAAACAAACAACCTAGGCTACACTACCAAACTAGGTGCATAACTAAATCCAAAAAAAATCTTTTTTTATTTTTTGAAATGATTTAAACAAGAAAAACCAAAGTAAAAATTCTTTTTTGTTTTTCTAAGCATAAACAGGACAAAGAGAACAAAACCCAAGATTGATAGAGATCCTAGGCCAACTGTGTAAACACAGGCATTCAAAAGAAACCCAATTAGGATACAAAACTTGAAAGTTCACTATAAACCTCTAGGAAAAAAAAAAAAACCAAGAAACAAGTTGAAACCAAATATTTAACCTAAGCTAAGGCCACTAATAGAGACTCCGTAAAGTCCAAGAAAGCCCTGAGAAGCCCAAAGCTTTTTTCAGGAAAGAGAAAAAGTAATTTTTTAAAACACCTTCAAGACACAAAGACACGTGATGCTGCACCAGCAGACTGCGTATGTACGCGGGCTGTCTACTTTGTAGACTGCGTATGTATGTGGGTTGAGCCAAAGCAGGGCGCGTACACCTCTGAAATTTTTCAAAAAAGAAAAATACTTGGCATATTGACTGGGAAGGGAAAGATGATAAGAACCTTGAATGTGACCAAATACCCTAAAAATACTCAATAAACTTGATAAAAACTCAAAAGGAAATAAAGAATCCAATTAAAACCAAAAAACGTCCCTCTAAGACCCTAGAGAGAATCCCTAGTGGAATTGCGAATTCTGCTAGCGAGGAAAATACCCATATTACTATACTGGGTCAGATTATAGGCAGAGCATTGATCTCCCTTAAAAGATAGTCATATTTCTAAACTACCGCAAAAAATATGACCTTAAAATATAAAAGAAGGAAAAGAGGGTGTACCTTAGGTCCTTTTTCCTAGTGTTGACCTCCTCCTCCTTTGTAGTTTCTTGGATTGTTGGTCTCATCCCAAAGATGACCTCCAAACTATTTAGACAACAAAGCTACAAGATATTCTATCTCTAATTATCAATGTTAGGGTTCAGCTACAAATGTGAATGCATTAATCAAATAAGCACAGAAACACAATATTTGGGACAGGAATAAAATTATTTTATTCATATGTAAAGATTACAAAAGTTACAACCTTCTCATTGGAAGACGCTCTACGAACCTGGTTCTGGTTCCTCCTACTGCTGCTCCAAGTGCATCATTCCTGTAATACCTCTCACAATCAATTGATATCATTAGGAAGTAGGGGAGGGATTGTATAGGGAGAGAGATGGAGGGGGAATGTTGAGGCCAAATCTCAGAAAAGAATGCAATGCTTGGGCTAAAAGGGGAAGGTATTTTAGCAGGGTTTCTCTGTTCTAATGCTTGATGTTGGAATGGGAACCCAAGACCTCCTTTTATATGAAAAAAGGATAGTTATTCGGTTTGGGGACGTGATACAACATGTGAGTTGGTTGGGAAACCCTCGATAGCCCGTAAACTCCACTGAATTCCTTGAATTTTTTTATTTTTTGCAACTTTTGGAGGTAAACAAGGGTTGTTTAGTATGTAGTTAGCATATGTATGTGATTTTTCTAGTATGTAGCTAGCCTATGTATGTGGTAAGTCGTACAACAAGGTGTGTACATGCTCCAAAAAATGGTTTTTTAAAGAGAGATCCTCAAAAGTAATTTGGAAAATTGTGCAAGTAGAAAGGTCAATGCCATGTATGCATAGGTAGGGAATTTTAGGGCTATAACACACAGGTTTTTTGGAAGACAAGATGGTGTGAGGAGGAAGTTGTAGACCCATCTAATGATCCTTTGTAGGGTCAAATGATGTATTCCATACTTGGTGTATCTTGATGGAACATTGTGTGGGATATCATCATGCTTCTACATATGAGGTTTAGACCACTGGAGGAGGCCATCATGGAGATTATAAGTTGGCATAGGAGTTGGGTGAACAAGGTCTAAATATCTTGGAACAGTTGGAGGAAGGCGTGGAGGGTCCTTTCAGTGATCAAACCAAGGACCATAAATACAAATGTGATTCACCCCATGCAAGGAGCAATGATCTCAATCCTACAAATCCTTCAACCTTGAATGCTCGGTTAGATAAGGATGATGATTTATCGCAGTCAAGGTATGAATCAATAACTACATTGAATGAGGTCTATAACGAGTTTTACTTTCTTTGCAACTATGATATTGGTTCGTGGGATATTTGTTCTAGTTATGGTTTTATTGGGAATATGTTGGGTTTGAATATTTTGAGCAGTGGCACATCGTTAGATTAAGAGGTTGTAGGGCATCAGTCTCAATATGGATCTAGAAATACAAAGAGAAGTAAATGCATCTAGATGACACAATATGTCATCAACCTAAACATGGGTGGAAAAATAAAATTAATGAAATTATGGAGATGAGAGATCAAGCATTGGAAGGACTTTTCCTAAGGAAGAGAATAAGTTTGAAGGAATTAAAAATTTGGACAAAGTAAAATTTTGAACCAATGGTGGGGTCCTCTTCATGTACCCTAATTCTAGTAAAATTATGGCTATTTTGGGTGTTTAGGACAACTGAAGAAGAAAAAACTATCTTGCACCAACAATGGAATTGGGGATCTCAATCTATATTCTTGAATAAATGGCATATTGATTTTGATGCTAGGTTTTCTAGTGTGGAAATTCTCTCAGTATGAGTTTTGTATCCCAGGTATGACACTAATGTTTTGGTACAAATAGGTGTTCAAAAAAATTGGTGACACCATAGGTACCTTTTACAAAGAAAATTTAACTTTCTTAGAGTCTGGGTATTGTGGCATGGAATTAATCTTAGTAGGGTTGGAATGGGGTAGAGGTCTAGAAAAATCGATGTATATGAAAAGGGGAGTCAACCTCTTCTCTCTCAACCTAGACTACAAGGGGATTCCATTTAGGTGTGTATGTTTCCACTATTATGGGAGCCTTGTTGGAGAATGAAATTACCTGAGTCTATGTAAGAAATGGGCTATGAAAAATCATCTAAGAGGCACATAGACATTGGAACTGAAAACTTTCCATATTACAAGAAGGAAAGAGGATGTAGGGGTTCAATCAAATTCTGATGTCCTTCAAATAGGATCTATGGTAGAAAATGGTCAGAACTATGGAACTATATAGGTCAAAGAACCTAGCCTAGATGCGGTCAACAAAACTAAGGAGGACAACACAATTTTGGGTAAGACCCATATATATCACTCTATGAATACAAGTTTTTTTTCAAAATAAATTATTTTTGGGACTTGGGGAATTGCGGTTGGATCCAAAAAATGGAACCCTTGAGTAATTTTCTACCTAGTTTGACTCATATAAAAATCCCAAACCACCGACCGTCATACCTGTACCTAGAAAGTAGAGGGTTTGGGTGTTGTACAAGCACCAGAAGGTCCCCCTACAGACCCTATTATTGACTGTACTCTATATGGAAAGTGTACTTGAGAATCCAATCCTTTGTAACCATTCAAATACAATTTGAGACCTAGAAGGAAAGACACCCTCAATTTTCTAGGAAAGGTAGTACCGAGATTAGGTTTCCTTGAAGAGAAAGTACAAATCCAATCAAAGGGGAAGAAAATATTTCATGTATATGGAAAACAAAACAAGCATCCTCTAAACTAAGGTGTGGAAAACAATTGTCCTTAATTCATGGGGGCTTCACCTTATTGACCAATATCTTATCATGTTCATTAATAAAGGGGGGTTTAAAATTGTGAAAAATAGAGTCAATATATTGTAGGTATTGGGGGGGCATATAAAAAGGGGTATTTCATAAAAAATAGGGTTTTATTATTGGAAACATGTATTGGGAGAAGGTTCAACAAAAGGATTTTGGGAGGTATATATCAATATCTAGTGATATTAGTGTTGGTTGTGGAGCCTAATTATCTTCCCGATTCATAGGTTTGTTTCAGCCGTGCTTGGATCCCATTCTCTAATGGGGGGTTGTGGGGGGGATTACCCCCCCACAACTATCACCAGGGGGGTCCAAGGGGGGACGACGACAATTTTTGTAGCCCCCCCCCCTGGCGGGGGATTCAGGGGGAGGCGCCTCCGAAGTGAAATTTTTGGAAAAATTGCCTTGTAAAATACTATAATTTCATAGTCAATCTAGACCGTTCATTATAAGGTCTCATATCTGACAGTATAAGTTATTTTATGGTTTTTTCCCTAGAAGGAAACCCTCTTTTATTAGGGAATTGTATTGCAACTGTGGATTATCACTAATATTGTATTTTGAGAGAGGAGACTGTGAGAGATAGAAGAGGAAGTTACAACGGGTATGATGTAGGTTGTATCCCTTCATTTTGTTGGATAATAATAAGGAAGGACCTGGAAATTTCTCCAGTGGACGTATCCCACACTGGGTGAACCATGTATATCTGTGTCTCTATTGTATTGTGTATCTTCTGTGTTTTATTTCTGCATTTTTATTTTATTTTATTGCTTAGCAATCTTGTTTTTCTAACAATTAGAGGTATTATTCAATATCCCATGAATGAACACACTATGTCACAGGTTCACCAAGTGGATACCCCATGCCTTAATTGAATATCTTAGAAACAATTCCTCAATTGAGGGTTCCAAATGATTTTTTAAACCCTCAATTGAAGAGAGTTGGCCAACCTCTCAAAGAATTTGGTTGTTAAAAGATTAGTTGATAATATCAAACCTTCTATTATTATGTTGCAAGAGGCAATGTTAGATGGGGAAAGAACAAATCAAGATCTCTCTAAACTGTTAAGTAATTTAGAATTATATTTTATAGATGCCATTAGGAGGTTGAGTGGGAATGTGACAAGATGGAATAAATTCTCCTTCACCCTCACTAATTGTCGAGTCTTTCCTATAGAATTAGGGACCTCATTTTTCTCTCTAGATAAGGGGAAATGTATCACAATGTTGAATGTTTATGGCCCTTACATGGACAGGGTGGATTACTGGAATGTTTTCAAAATGGAAAGTGTACAAAATTGATTTATTGTGATAGGGGGAAATTTGAATTTCACCAAGTAGGAGAATTAGAATTCTAGGGCCCGACTGCTCAAATGAATTGTCTAGTTATTTCATTAGAAAATTGGAAAAGAGATGATATTTTAGATATTGAACCCTCTAAATTATCTCCCACTTGGTAACAAAAGACATGGAGAAGCCACAATTTCTAGGAGTCTCTCAAACTAAATATTGAGTGGATAAAGGTGAAGGATTTTGTGAAAAAAAATCAAAGTTGTTTGGAAACCTTATAATAGAAATCTACGTGAATCTACTCAAATTTAATTTCACCAAAACTTAAAAGAGGAAAAAAAGGTGGTTGCTAATTGGGGAAGGGACAAAAGGATGAAATATGATAGGGTTCTTAGAGAAGTATAATAAATATTGGAGGTACTCTATAATAGTGAAGGATTTGTCTATTTGAGTGAGAAACCTAAAATCAAAGTAAAGTTTCTAGAAGATAAAAGGATAATATTTCTTTTGGAAAAAGAGAAAGAGTGGAAACTTAGGAGAGGGCCATTATGGCTATAGGTTGGCGATGAGAACATAAAATTATTTCATAGGTATGCAAACTATAGAAATAATATAAAATTGGATTGGAAAACATATAAGGGAGATGGTACCTAGGATACAAATTTCAAGGACACAATATTTGAAGGTGTAAATCATTTTCCCTCCCTTTTCAAGGAAGAATCTCAGGCTATAATAGAAGAAGTGACCAGGATGCCAAACTCATTCCCTAGCTTCATCAATGAGGAAGATAATCAATCCCTAATGAAGGAAGTTAATTTTTTTTTTTATATATAATCCATGAGTATACAAGATCTGAGATAAAATTCCTATTATAGTGGAGGACATGATCAAAATTCCTATAAAACAACAAAAGAAATGCCTCAATATTTTAAAAATTTATCATATATACTTTCCATCTAGTTGATTTCTAAAATTGGAAAAGGGGATAAATTGTGAATTGGTATTAACCCCTGGTTAGGGAGAAAAGGTAAGCACATGCTTCCACTCTAGCTGATTCAACAACTTGGGAACAAAGGTTACTTCAATATTCAACACGTTGAAAACTGGTGAAGGAGCACTACTTGTCACCAATACTAGTTAATGTGCGAATAAATTGGATTGGGGGCAGAGTATGCAGAGGAATGGAAAAGGTATACATGCCTCCTAATAAACATCAATGTTAGACTCAAGGAAGAATATGACCAACTAATTTGGTATTTGAATCCTGCTAGAGCACATGTTCCTCAATTAGGCTATAAAAAAATAGTGGAAGAAGGAAGAGAAGACTAACATATGTGGTGGTGGAGAATTATGTTGAAATTAAAATGTCCCACAAAAAACAAGATTCATTATGTGGTTGAGTTTATTCAACAACGCACCAACAAGGAATGTTCTCTAGAAGATGAATTTTATAGGTCCAAGATGGTGCTATGAATTTCATCAAGTAAAAGAAACTACTACTCACCTCATGTTGGAATGTCCATCCTCCAAGGATGAATGAAAATAAGTGGAAAGTTTAATAGGTATTGGGAAATTCTAAGAAGGAATAAGTCTCAAAGAGGCCTTCAAAACATGGTGCAACAGAAAGGAGACTTCCAAATTCATAGCACTACTCTCAAAAGAGCCTGGGGAGTATGAATTTCCATAAATATAAATTTGTTTGAATACTAAGAGACACTTCCTCTCAAATACATTGTATAGGATATAAATATTTTAAATTCCCAACCAAAAGTGCAGGAAAAAACTATCCCTCATAGCCAAGGTGAAGTAGAAATAAATAAAAATATTCCATGTGATTTTATTGATGGTGATTCATAGGGGAATTCCTCTAAGGGAGATTTAGAAGGCATATTATACCTATCTTCAGATCACAATATTTATTTTAAAGATGGAATTAATCAATAAACCGATAATTTCTATGAAATGATGGCTTTAAAGCTAGTTCTAAAACTAACACAAGAGTTTGGTGTAATCCAATTACAATCTTTGGAGGCTCAACATTGGTTATAAAATGGATGCTCAAAGAAATTTTCCTCAGGAATTTTACATTACATCCCTTGTATGAAAAAGTTCAAAATCTACTTACATCCTTCTAGTATACATCTCGGTCTCATATTTAGAGGGGAAAGAATAGTGTCGCTGACAGGCTCCCAAAACATGGATTTGTGTAAGGAACATGGATCATTTCAGTAATCTAGTATGGACACACTGCAAAATATAATCATGAACCATGGACATAATATTCAATATTTTTAGTGTTTTATCTAAGATTTTGTATAATGATGGACATTCATAGTTTACAGTATGAATGTTTAACGTACTAATTTGAATCATTTTTTTAAGGGGTTATAGATGTAACTAATTATAAACAAACTTTATATTTTTGTGATGATGGATTAGACATACAAACTTCTTGTAACAAACTTAGCAAAAATTATGAATGCCATAGACATATGACTATGTATTTTTTTTATATTAATAAAAATACAATTTTTTTTCCTTGGAAAAAAATTAATATTTAAAAATATCTCTCTACCCATCCAATTACTAGTAAAAACCATACTAATAATATTAATGTGTCTATATATATCTATAGACATATATTTATCATATTCCGTAGAAAAATAGACATTATTAACATGCTAAGTATATGCATATCAATGTATACACAAACATTAATATTATTAATGTGGTTGTTTCTAGAATATTTATTATTATTATTGTTCTAGACACAATGACTTCTTTTGTGAGGCCATGGAGTGGGTTACAAAGTCTATATAGGAAGATGTTTTCATTAAAATTGATTTTGATAAATCTTATGATCAGATTGATTAATATTTCATTACCTATATGTTGTGTTGTGTAGATAGGGAAATAATATGGGGTACCTAGGGAGGTACCCAAGGGGAATCATAGTAGATATGTATTTTTATGTATGGAGGTCACTTTTAGTAAATAAGGCCTAGTGTGAACACAATAAATGTAAGAGGTCTTACTAGAAGGTTCCTCCTCTGAAACATTCTTAGGTGATAGGTAGTATTATATAAATGGGTGTAAACACTGTAATGTGAATGATAGAAACATTATTGTATTTTAAGCATATCTCATTAGGAGGTTTCCCCCTCAAAGAGGCAAGTGAACATGACTGGATCCCTTCCTTAAAAGGATTAGTTGTAAGGTGTTTTATTACCGTAAGGGTTTCATATTAATAAAGGATATTTTTTGTATCATCCATTTTATTTTGTGTGGTGATTTTATTTTCATATATTTGGTACTTAACAAGTTGTATCAAAGAACTTTCTTTGGCCTAAAAAAGTGGCAAAGTTTTTCTATTTTGTAGGTTTTCAAAAGAAGAAGAAAGAGGGATGCGACAATAAAATAAAATAATATATATTCTTTGAGATAATTTGCATAAATTGGTTTCATATATGAATTCCTCTCAGAAAAGTGACCAATTTAAAAAAAAAACAGTCGTCTAAATCAGAGTTCAAGAGGTCAATATATCGTTGATTTAAAATTTATGATTTTTCAGGGTTTTTCCAAGGGAGACCACGCGATTTTGTATATTTCTATAGAATTTTCTATATAATTTTCCCAAACCAATTATAGATCTTATTTCCTCTCACAAAATCAGCCAATTTCAAAAAAACAATCATCCAAATTGAAGCTCCAAAAGTGAAGATATCATCGATTTAAAATCAACAAATTCTTAGGGTTTTTTTGTGACAAGCGTGAGACTGCAAAGCTCATAAATTTTGAGAGGGTGCCCATATTGGTTCCAAATCAATTTCATTGGGTAGAATATTTTGAGATATTTTTTTTGGTATATTATATGTGGTTCTTCCAATGAATATTATCTCTCAACTCCTCGTGGGCCTCAACAAGGTTCTTTGAGATATTGAGAGCATAAAAGACAATTTATGAAATATTCAAGAGACCTTAGTTAAAATGCAAGAGAGGTATATTATGGAGGACATTGAAAAAGAATATAATCATGAAAAATATGCCTCGTATGATTTCAAGGATAATTGTGTTGATTGGTATATGGATAGTTATCATTTCTAGGATGAAAACCATTTTCATCTTCTATTTGATGACTCTACTCCACCTTATGTAGAGCACATCCTAGAGAGCAGTCAAAATCCTTCTCCGAATATTATTTTTCATTTTCTTATTCTCCAGTACTAGTGGATTATTTTTTGGATGGATTTACATAGTTGGATCCACATGTCCAATGTATATATTTAGCATACCATTTTTAGTTGACTATTGTCCCGATATCTTCCATGGGGAGTTCACATGAGCACGTGGACACGAGACCCAAGTTTACAGTGTATATTGGACTAATTCAAAATGGTGGATATCACTTCTACATGGGACCCTGGTTCTCCAACCTACTTCAACATTATGGTCCACACTTATGGATGGAACCCTGGTATATGGTTGTACTTCCTCATAACAAACATTGAGGACGCTGATTTAATAAGGGGGATGGAATGCAATCTAGCTAGGGGAATAATATAGGGTACCTACCAAAGGGGAATCATAGTAGATATATATTTTTCTGTATGGAGGATAGTTTTAGTAAATATGGCCTAGTGTGAACACAATAAATGTAAGAGGGCTTACTAGAAGGTTTCTCCTTTACAATTATCTTAGGTGGTAGGTAGTATTGTACAAAGGGGTGTAAACAATGTAGTGGGCATGATTGAAGAAGTATTGTATTTGGAGCATAGCTCATTAGGAGGTTTCCCCCTTGAAGAGGCACGTGAACATGATTGGATCCATTCCTTAAAAGGATCAATTGTAAGGTGTTTCACTACCCTATGGGTTTCATATTAATAAAGGAGATTTTTTGTATTATCCATTGTATCTTGTGTTGTGATTTTATTTCCATATATTTGGTACTTAACATGTTTTCCTATAGGGGTTTATTATTGAAGCATGTGGGGATGATCGACACCCTATTTTCTTGTGCCTTTGATTTTGTTGTGGTGAGTAATACCCACTCTCTGTGTATTCTTCTCCAATGGTTGATTAGAAAGGGATGCCCGCCACACTTTATATCTATTTTTTGACTAATATTTCCTTTGGTTATTTGTTGGATATTTCCCATTTGTAGGGGAATATTTGAGGTATTTCACTTCTAGATGATTTTGAGATAGTTTCTCTATTGTTTATGCATCTTAACTAGAGGTTGAAGGCTAGTGCTAGAGAGTGTATTGCTTGATCATGTTTTTCTAAGCCTCTGGGGATAATGTTGGTGGTTAGAAAACTAATCACTCGTTCGTCCATCTTAATGGACCTCTTGATTTCTTTCCTCTCATTTGGACCTCCACTGTCAAGGTTTGATTGTGATATTTCTTGGCATCCCCTTATGTGAGGATATTTCTCAGGTGGCTATGTGGGATTGGTGTTTTGAGTGCATGTAGCATAAAATCCTTTTTTGGTAATACAAATACCTTCGATTTGTTGGAAAGTTGACTATTGTGAGAACGATTATTCAGGCCTCACATATTTATTATGTATCTCGTTGGCTTCCTAATAGGGTTTAGTTTGACATATTGGAGCATCTTCTAAGTTTGTACTTATGGGTCAATTACAATGGGGTTTCAGGCCTCCCTATGGTACCTTGGAATGTTTGCAATGCCCAAGGATGAAAAAGGCATAGGGTTAATGGAGATTTTGTCTCAAGGTAGCATCGTATATGCCAAATGGGTGGTCTACTATCTGGAGAGATGATCTTCTGGGTAAGTATTACTAAAACATCGTCTTCTCATGACACAATGTATTGGTAGGATTGGGGGATCTTTTGGATTGTGTGATATAACTTTAGATCCTCATAGATTCGAGATCTTGGATTCTTTTATTATCAGAGGTATATGCATAGCATGGGTGAAGGTAGCTAGATTGTCATGGTGGTAGATGTCGGGTAGTTGAGTGGGATGAGATTTGGCCAAAAGATAAATTTGCAGTTGTAAGGTGCAAGGCACATTTTTTGCAGGCATTCCTCATCTTCAAGGGAAACAATAAGAATAATATTTTTTACTAAAGCGATTTATGGGATGTCAATGCTCATTCTTAGAAGCATCGACGATTAAATTATTGTGAGTTTGCTCTATCTTTTGTGGATCAACATATTTTTATCAAGATTATCAATCTCATTCTATAGGAGAAGTTGTTCAAAATGAATATAAACATGCTTCACCCCTTTTAGCATGAATGGGAGTGAATCTTTGGGCACATTTTGACCCTGTATGATTATCATAGGTTGTACTATCTTCTTCATCAACAACATGATATCAACCCTATTATTAATTCACAATGAGTGTCTAATAATGAGGAGAGATGGTGGATGAAGCGATTACATAATGTGAGTTTGATTCAGGCTAGCTACAGACTATGAGTGTTTCCATGGCTAGTAATTTACTAGGGCCTTCTTACCACGTCACAATTGGTAAAAAGAAATCTCTCAGATGGGATTTTCTCTTTCCACCTCAAGCTGCAAATAATGAAGAACCTCCTTTGGGATTGTTCTATTGCCGGGTCATGTTGGGAGTTTTTTCAATCTAAGCATGAAACCAATGTACAAATAATGAAGCAACTCCTTTAGGATTGTTCTCTTTCGAGGTCTTGTTGGGAGTTTATTCAATTTGAGCATCCAACCATTTTGCAGGGGAGGTTGCATGAAGGTGGCATTATTAGGTGATTCCAAATATTTGATAAGCTCCTCACTCAATGGAGTTTGGCAATGCTTATGGATTTTGATCTCATTTATTTAATGAAAAATTTATTGTATATATGTTTTTGAAACACCATTAGCTCTTTGTTTGCATTTTGTCAAAAACTTATCTATATGTACTTACTAACTTTTTCTTAATTTCTTAATGAAAAAAATGTCAAACCATTGAATACATATAATTATTCAAATTTTATTATTGTTTTAATTTCTTTCACTAAAAATACATATAATTATTCAAATTTTATTATTTTTTTAATTTCTTTAACTAAAAAGATGTAATGTCCTCTTTGAATATACCTTCTAACTATATTTTTGTGTATAAATATTACCTTCTAGCTATGACCTATATATTCTAACTATATTTTTTATATAAATATTACCTTCTATCTATAACCTATGTATTGTTTTTTCTCTGTTATAAATATTTATATATATATAATAA
>SNQJ01S0029596.1:185550-203338 GCA_010110895.2 Picea sitchensis | reverse complement strand
GCCTCCACCCATCAGTGGGCCACCGCCGGCACCCCCCATACATCCACCTATTCAAACGAGCTCTGGTACCCCCTCTACCTCAGCTTATAGTACTAGTGAAATAACTACACCTTCCTATGTACCTTATGGATCGTTACCACCACAGAATCTGTACTTTCCTTTTCCTGGTCCCCCACGACCCATGGCTCCCCCACATCCTCATGCTAGGGTGAATTTTGTTCAACCCTCTCCCATTCAACAATACCACAATTTTGAACAGCTGAATACAGCCAATCCGACCCATCCGTCGAACAATGACAAAAATAAAGGATGAAACAGGAACAACAACAACCCAAGTCAAGGCGGGAATCAACCCCAGCAGAACCAACCGACTGGGGGCAACCAGAACCAAGGGAGTCAGAACCCTCAAGGGGGCAATAATAATAGGCGTCAAGGGAGAAATAACAATGTTGTTAAAACCAACTTCCCTTGTTCCCTTTGTGGTGAGTTTGGCCATTACACTCATCATTGCCCCCAAATCATTGATTTCAAATGGTTGAAAGACTCTGGCAGTCTACCCCATCCTCCAGCACCGCCTACCCCTCAGCAGGCACCACAACAATACATACAACAACCCCCCTTGTTGTGCTGCAGAATCCTATTCCACACCAAGGTGTGATAAACACTCAACAAGACACACAACATCCCACACCTCAGGTGGGACAGTACCTCAACCCAAACAATCCAGCAGATCGCACGATCCTCCTCACTAGTGAGGAAGAAATCCTTCTGCAAACATGAAATCGTCAGTATCATGCACCCGCTGAGTCTCATCCCATCCCTCCAGAGACAACCCCTGCACCAACGGGACCCCCGTTGGTGATTCCTCACCCTACCGTCGAGCCACCTCTTCGTATCCCTTGCATCCCATTGTGCAGGAATGTCCACAACCCATAGGCTAGGGCAGCTCACAATTACAGCTTGGTTGACGACTTAGCACAATCCCCAGCTACCATGTCAGTCTTGGAAGTCCTCCAGACTTGTCCCACTCAGCGGAAATCATTACTTTCCACCTTGGGGGCAGTCGACCCCGCAGATACCCGACTCATTACCTTTGATCTCGAAAGCGGAGAACCTCACCTTCCCACCTTGATCGCTTTTCAAATACCAGTCAAAATACGGAACATCACAGTTCATCGGTGTATCATCGATGAAGGTGCATCTACATGCATTATGTCTAAATCTATATGGCAGAAACTTGGTTCCCCCGAACTCATACCCTCTACCATCACCTTACGAGCTTATGACGGATGACCATCGTCTCCTGAAGGGCTCTTCCAAAATGTCCTCGTCGAGCTCGGGGGAAAAACTATTCTCATCGACATCGAAGTTATCGACGCCCCACTCAATTATAATATCCTGTTTGGTCATAGCTACATGTACGCTATGAAGTCAGTTGCCTCTTCCATCTTTCAGACAATGATGTTCCCCCATAATGGGAAGATCATTACCATTGACCAAGTCTCACATTACGATCCTAACCCATTTGCCAACATCAATAACATTCTTCCTCTCATCCACACGAGCCATGACGCATACCCACTCATCGAGATGGGTCCTGGAATTTTCAAAGATCCATCATTGTTAGGAACTTACCATGGAGCACCACCGCTCCTTCATCCTTCCAATCAAGTATACATCGTATCATCTAACGGAACTCACACAGAGGATACCCTTCCTCTTACAGAGGCTTCTATCATATCTGACGTCCCACTAGTCGCAGAACTCCCCCCTCAAGAACCTCCTGCGAACTCGTCGACCCCACCAGTCCACGATTCCACCTCTCCCCAAGGACATATCCCATTTTAGGAGACAGTTCCCCAAGCCATCACCCAAATTCCCTTCTTTTACCCTCCACCGGGCATAGAATCTTTCCAGGTAGCCGCAACGGTTACCCTACCTAATATGGTGTTAGCAATTCCATTTTGGTATTTACATCCACCAGAGATGGTCCCTCGACCATCCCTCCCCCCCAAAATAGAAGGAATCCCCATGACGATTCCCATACTTACTCCCACCATACCCTCTACACCCCCACTCACTAACCCCCCTGCCACAACTGGGGGTAGGAGAAAGAAGAAGGAGCCCACAACTCCACTTCCTCTATGCATCCAACCTCCTTGCACACTATGTGAGAAAGATGGAATTTGATACCACTCAATCAAACTCCCCTAACACTCGCCACTATAGCCAATACTGCCACTACCACCCCCCATTCCAGTAGTAAAGGGTTGCGAACCAAATTTGCTTGCGCTATATGTTCAGAATATGGACATTATACCCACCATTACCCAGCGCTGCCATGATTTAGGCAGACATTAGCCGCAGTACACCAAAGCTTCCAGAGAAACCCCAATCCTGCTACATCTTCCTTAACAAATATCACTGACATCTGTTATGTCACCACTTCGGTCAATGAACGTATGAGATTCCCTTGCTCTCTATGTGAATCATTAGATCATTTTACGTACCAGTGTCCTATGATCATTGAATACAGGCAATGCCAATTGACCCTACTTCAACGACCCACAGAGTCAATAGTTGACCTTACCTCGTCACTAGAGGTTATTCATGTCATTTCTTCTGAACCTGAGGCCCTTCCAATGCCTCCATGGTTCTTAGATGACTTGTCTAAGGATTCACCCCCCAACTCTCCCACTCATTCCGCTATGGATATTTTACACCCAACTACCACGGGTACTCCTCAGTACTTCAACATTTGGTTTATGTCAAGCGAACCATCACCACCTCCTTGTGTTGTTCCCCTTGCTTCTTCATCACCTGGAGGCAGCCACATGACACCAGTCACTGATATCACTCTTCATGACCCCTTGAATTCCTGTCACTTCCACTGTGACAAGGAAATACTTGAAGAGTTAAACAACCTTGACTACCCATGGGATACGCTACACCACTGCACACTCTTCTTCCCACAGGAAGCCTCCACACCTCCTAACAAACACCCCATCTACACGGTCGAAACCAAAGATTTTATCCCCTCAGGGCCTATTGACTGGTTCACAAACCCCATTCCTACCCCTGATTCTTTTGAGGAAGGCAACATGGACAACATTTCCCCGACCATTAAAATCGACATTTCCATAAAAAATGGCATCGTTGAGGAAATCACCATTGGAGCTGCTTGCACTCCTCAGGAAATCACCACCTATAAATCCCTCTTCCAGGAATATCGGGATATTTTTACCTGGTCATACATAGAAATGCCTAGCCTCGATCCCTCTATCGTCGAACATCACATCGACACCTAGCCCGACATTACACCAGTTCGCCAAAAACAACGACCACTACACCCGTCCAAAGCAGCGGCCATCGAAGCCGAAATTGACAAATTACGCACTGTCGGGTTCATTTACCCCGTCGCCTATACATCATGGGCTTCCAACCCTATACCCATCAACAAAAAATAGGGCACTATCCACATCTTCACGAACTTTCGTGATCTCAATCACGCATGTCCCAAAGACAACTTTCCAATGCCTTTCATCGATCAAATTATCGAAGACTGTGCAGGCCACAAGGCTCTATCCTTCATAGATGGATTCTCTGGTTATAATCAAATTCAAATTCAACTAGACGATCAGTATAAAACCGCATTCACTACCCCTTGGGGTACTTTTGCATATCATGTCATGCCTTTTGGCTTAAAGAATGCTGACGCAACTTTCCAACAGGCTATGACATACATCTTTCACGATCTGGCTCATATCATCCTTGCATACTTGGACGACCTCACAGCTCAATCCAAGAAATGCACCCAACATCTTGATGATTTGTGAATCATCTTCCAACGGTGTCGTCAATACAACATCTGCTTGAATCCCCTCAAGTGCGTTTTCTATGTCACAACAGGGCACCTCCTCGGCTTTATCATTTCCCAAAGCGGTATCACCATGGACCCCCTCAAAGTCCAAGCTATCACCAAAATTCCACCTCCCCAGAATTTATGTCAACTTTAGAGCCTACAAGGCAAAGCTAACTTTCTACGGTGATTTGTCCCAGACTACGCCATACACACACACGATTTCCTTCACTTACTATGTCACGACATCCCATTTCACTAGGATGACCATGCCCAACAGTCATTTGACGATCTTAAAATGGCGCTCTCCAACGCCCCTTTAATTAGCGCACCTGACTACAATCATGACAATATCCTCTATGTATCAGCATCAGCTGTGTCCGTAGCAGGAGTTCTCGTCCAGCTAGGTGATGACAATCGTGAACACGTTATGTATTACATTAGTAAAAAAATCTCAGGGCCACCCTTGAAGTATAAACATGAAGATAAAATTGCTCTTGCATTCGTCCTCACAGTCCAGAAAATGCACCACTACATTCTGCTTCGCACAACTAAGGTTGTCGCAGATTCCAACCCTATGCAATACTTCCTCAGTGGTCGGCAAATTAACGACAAATTTTCTTAATGGATCATTATCCTTCAGGAATACGATCTAGAATTCTCAACACCCAAGAGCAAGAAGGCCCTCGTTCTCACCAAACTTGTCACGGCCCTTCCCTCTGACACCACCAGCGCCCCCATCAATACCGACTTTCCCGACAAACACCTCTTTTACATCACTTCAGATGATCCTTGGTACGACGACCTCCTCGTCTACCTCCAAACTCAAAAGTTTGGTAACCACCTTTCATGAGATGATCGTCGTCGTATTCGCCATCAGGCCCGCCGCTATCTCCCCATCGAAGACATGCTATATCGGCGGGGAGTCAACACCATTCTTCGTCGATGCCTAACCATTGATGAGGCTGATAGAGTCTTGAACGACTACCATAGCGGCGTGTGTGGGGGCCATCTGTCGGGAATATCCATTGCTTAGAAAATTATCCGAGCAGGTTACTTTTGGCCTACCTTGTTTCATGATTGCATTCAAGCCGTGAAATGATGTGAGCAATGTCATCTTTACGCCAACAAAGCCCGAGCACCCCCTGATCTTCTTCATCCAGTCATCACTGCTGGCCCTTTTTGTAAATGGGGCATCGAATTTATGACTTGTAATCCCCCCTCTAGCAATGGTCACAAATACATTGTTGTCGCAGTCGATTACTTCACCAAATGGGCAGAAGCTATGCCCACCTTCAACAACACCGTTGACACCACAGCGCATTTTCTCTTTAACCATGTCATATCTCGCTTTAGAGTACCACTCCAACTCATTTCTGATCACGAGAAACACTTCGAGAATGAGATCTTCGTCGAACTCTCATCTCGGTTAGGATTCTCTCACGAGATTGCCTCACCATATTACCCTCAGTCTAATGGACAGGTCGAAGCAGTTAACAAGTTCCTCAAGACCATGTTATAGTGCACAGTTAATAAACATAATACCAATTGGCATCACATTTTATTTTACGTGCTATGGGCTTACCGTACAGCTGTGAAAATAGCTACTGGTTTCACACCATTTCATCTGGTCCATGGGGTTGAGGCCACTCTTCCCATCGAATGCGAAATTCCCACCCTACGCACCACAATTGAGCTATTACCCGACACTGCTCCAATGGAGCAACGCTTGTTGAACTTAGAGTCTCTGGATGAAGATCGTCGATCTTCATTACAGAACAATGAGGCAGCTAAAAAATGATCCAAGGCTACCTTTGATCAACATGTCAACCTTCACTCATTTCGTGAAGGTGACCTCATCTTGGCTTATGATATCGCTCATGATACCTTTGGCCATGGAAAATTCGAGCCACTATGGCATGGCCCATACATTATCCAACATTGCCTCACCAAAGGTGCATACATCCTGGCCTCCCTCAAAGGCCTCTCTCTCAAAGAACCCATCAACGGGTTGTATTTAAAGAAATTTAATGCTTAAACGTAGTCATTCTACTTTAGGTTATTTATTTTATAGTGTTTTTAATCTTTTTTCGATCCCTCATGTCTAAAATATCATTTGTGCTATTGACAAATGCTTCCTCCACCATCCTACCACATCGGTTACGATGACGGTGCTAGTCGTTGGACACAAAATCTCACTTCAGCCGCTTGGGCTCTCTACACCCCCTCACATGAAATGCTCCATTCGAGCGACATATGTTTGGGTTCAGCGACCAACAACCAAGTCGAATACACTGCCGTCATCGGCCTCCTAGCCAATGCCCAGCATCATTGTATTTGTCACCTTAGCGTCTTTCTCGACTCTCAACTAGTCGTTCTCCAGCTCAACAATGTGTATCGCGTACGCGATCCTTGCCTCTTTCAAAAATACCTGCAGGTTAGACTTTTATCTCGACATTTTGATTCCATTACATTTACACATATTCCAAGACAATTGAATCAAATTACAGATAACCTAGCTAATATTGTGTTAGACTGGCATATCTCACATCAAGCTACCACTACACATACATAAACATATCAACAACCTATCATAGCATATATAGATTAGACATCATCAATACATTAACAAAACATATGTAAACACCACATAGATCTCAAAATGTATACTCATGTATCTATCGAAAGGTCCACAGTGCCATCCAAATGTTTACATACAAAAATACAAGTATCCGCAGGCTAGTGAAGCACCTCGGTACAAAATGGTCTCACCAACCTATATACAAAAAATACATCAATACATAGAGCACCACTCACGGTGCCTCTAGAGCACCATTTCCTGCCCCTCCCTCAGGCGGTGGCAGCCCACCACCACCTACCCCTCCCTCAGGTGGTGGTGGTCCACCCCCTGCCGGTCCCTCCTGCCTCAGTGGTAGTCATCCGGTCATTGCAGCACCAACTACTGTTTCCCGTCATACTACGGCTCACCATGGCAGTGGAACCCCCACACATTGCTCCAGGATACCCTCATCCTAGATGCGAGACCACATGCCCTCAAGCACATCCTGTAACACTGCCTCCAGGCGACGACGTATGTCCTCAAAATCTACTCCGGCAACCGTCGGAGGAGCATGTGATGGCCCAGCACTAGGGTCATCAAACCAGCGTCTCCTCGTTGCCCTCTCCAGATCAACTGGTCGTGCCACGGTGTCCTCACGCAAACGTCTCTCTCCCCGCGACAGTCTCTCCAGCTCTTGACGAGCCGACGCTCTCTGCAACTCCACCTCGTGCCCGTGAGGTGCCACATCTGCACATACAAACAAGCAATAGATAGTATCAGCATCTATATCATATACATATGTCATGTTGTCTCAAAAACACAAACAACATATATATCAACATCATCAACATACCTCGATGGTCAAACACCTCCCCTGGAGGTAGCACCATGTCCGGATCCTCCCGGAAGTCAACCCCGGCATAAGGGTACCGCAATATCACCTGCGGCATCTACCGCCATACCTGCGTTGCCTCAACAGTAAAGAAGTGGTCACCCTCGCCACCACCATGGTGAAGAAAAATAGTCAACCATCACCTCAGTCGCAACTCTTGTGCCCTAGGCACACCCAATAAAATCCTAGGGCGCAACATCGACACCCTCTCCAGAAACCAAGCCACTGGGATGGACCCGAAGGAAAACTCTCCAGTATCCGTGGACCGACAGTGGTCTAGCTACCCTACCATCCTGGCATGCAGCGTAAGCCCCCATGTAAAGTGCTCACTGGCCAACACTCTCTCCATCACCATCAGCTGGCCACCACTAATCCGCTGCGTCGCCAGAGAACCATAAACTCTCACAATCATCACTACTATACATAGATGCGCTAGGGCATCCATCGCCCCAATGCTCACAACTGTGTTGGACATAAAGTTCAGCCCCGAACAATATCTCTGGCCAACCGTCGCTAGCAGCATATCCCTCGGTAGCACCGGCTCCACCAGTAGGGGGGTTCCCCGAAACAGGAGCCCAGTCAAAAAATATACATCCTCCACCATAGTGAAGGGAATCTTCTCTCCCCGCACTATGAAGCAGTGCAGGTCTAGACTCCACATCTAGATAAGAAACTGCAGGAGATAATCCTACCCCCATATCAATGGGAACTCAAAGAACTTCAGCAGCCCATAGGCTGCCAAAGTCGCACGTACACCTGGCTCCTCAATAGCCACGGTGTCTTGTAGCTGGGACCAATCCTGTTGTCGCCAACCAATCGGCATCATGCACAAAAATCACCTGCAACCACATAAAACATTCCTAAGTCAACCACATGGACAAATCAACAACATCAAAAAGATAAGTTTTACACCTGTCAACCTTGCCTCCAAAGCGTGGTTGTTTAACCCACAGGCGCACACACGTGCATGCCTGTTCACCCCACAGGCGCACACGTGTGCACGCCTGTTCACTACACAGGTGTGCTCTCGGGCACGCATGTTCACTCTACAGGCACGCTCTCGGGTGCGCCTGTTCACTCTACAGGCGTGCAGATGTGCGTGCTTGTTCAGCCGACAGGTCCCGCGCCCTCTACCCCTTTACCAGTGATCCCATGTTCGCCTATCTGGTAGGCAGGCATGCATGTGTGCGTGCCTACTTCCCAATTTCCCATGCATGTGGGGCCCACACTCATCAAACCCTCTGTACGGCCCTCCGTACAGCCCCTGCCCAAAAAATGAAACCCTAATTCTATGCAGGATTATCAGACCACTAACCTAAATATCGTTGGTCCTCGATCAGATGCCTCATCCTCCCAGATTCTCCAAATCTCCTCTAAATGCTTCTCATCCAGTCACTATAGCAGCAGGTACAAATGAGGTGGCAATGTGGGCCCTACAACTATATATAGACCTTTTTTCCAAACTTCCACTCCCCATTCCGGGAGCTCCGGGCATCCATTTCTCAATCCATCTTTAGCCATGGGATCAGCATCCCGTCATTTACATGACGACAGTCTCTGGGCCTCTTTTCATCCTGAGCCCCCAGAACGCCATTGTTCATACCCTGATTAGGTACGCATGTGCATATTCACAATTATCAAATACATGCTCATATATTCGATTCTCTTCAGATATTGTTCACATCGGGTATTTGGTTTTCATGTGTGCAGGTACTTTGTCATCATACATCAACACAGCACCTTCAGGTATATACTCAACACTGGCATGTAGTCATTCCCTCAGAATCTCACTTACATTTCCCATCACACCCTCTGACATTTTCCTCTAGGATCCCCATTTCCGGCTCTGCAGTACCCACACCTCCATTTGCATCTTCGGTACTGTCACCCGGTAGCACTCTTACCCACATGAGTTGTCCCATTCATAGCACCCTTTTGCGCTTTTGACACTCATGTTGTTTTTCACCACCCTTTAGGGATGGGAATCCCGATAGTCTTACATCATGTCGCAAATCAGCCACATACTCCTTCTCCTCATTTTGCTAGATTTCCCTACGGACTCCCAGATTATCTCTCCACGGTTCTATTTTTTGGACTGCACCTCCATAGTAGCACGAACCCTCCATTTCATCCACAATCTGTTTGCCCATCTACAAATTTCCCTTCATTTCACCTACCTCATACAAAAACCCACCCATGGGGCCCCCACCCTCCATCAGTTCTCCAAGCAAATTATGCCTTACCTAGGACAACCATATCACACTGGGGCACCCGTTTCTATATTTGTACACTTCTCCCAAATTATTCATTATTTATTGTACAAACGCCTTTGTTTCTAGCAATTACATTACCATTTTTGTCATCACCTTTGGTGACCTTCTTCCCTTTTTTGGCCAAACGCAACCCATGTCACCCTTGGTTGGGGCACTACTTCTCATCCACCCTTGATGACATCGTCCATATCCTCAGAGAACCCCACAGGCCACTTACCTCTGCCTTCTGATTTTGTTCACCTTGTCCCGCCTCTAGCACAACTTATCCCATGTCTTGTTGTCCCCCTGACACTCGACCTCGTTGAATGGTTGCGGCCACTTTTATCTCAACTATACTCCAACCAAGGGAAGTCTTGAGTCTTCCTACATCTTGACTTCGTCCATGTACCTCCTCCACTTCCTAACCTCACCTAGTAGATTTCACAAAGCCATTTGCTTCTGGGAGTCGTGTCCCCCTTTTTTGTTGACATCAACACAGTTTTCCAGAAGGGCGACAGTATCTTGATTCTCATTACCCATCCAATGAGAGATCTCGGACGGCACAGGGAGACACACAATTGCTCCCTGTTGTCGTTGACCCCCATAACATTTTACGTCGACACTTTCTCATGTTACGGTGGATCTTACTTTGCGACTATTGCAGCTAGTTCTTTTACTTGTCGAAGACCTCTGAACTTGGTTGGGTTATCAATGCCCACAGAGTCTGTGATACTTCTTATAGTTGTCACTGCCTACTATTCAGAGTATGTTCATCCATAGAATTGTCTTCTGCCTTTATCACGACTGCCCCTGAGGGCGCTGCAGTTGTCTACACCAACACTTCATTCCTCCTTTTTGAGTTAGACGACATGAGCATGGGGCATGCCCGCCTCATTTGTACACTGTTTCCTTTTTTACACACCTCATGGAAGGTTGGGTTCTATCGGTTCCTTTTTCCCTCCAATGGATCGCTCTAGACAATCCCACTATTTCTCTCTCTTACAACATCACTCTCAGTAGAAGAAACATTGATGAATTTTGGCTATACGTATGCTCCTAACCTCATCCATTAGGGGGAATCTGTTATCACTGAAATTTCGTCCGCAAATGGTTACAAGAATTCAGCATCGTCAAACAGTTATGAAGTCATCCATGGACCTGAATTAACACAAAATCATTCATAAAGGGTCAAAAACTACACAAAATAGTGAAAAATTGAAGGGTGTTATGAAGACAATGGGCGCGCACGCACATGCGCACGATGCACGACTGTTATCGCAAAAAGGCGTGCACCTGAGAAACGACGCATTTATGAGAGTGGTCGGCCTCCCACCCACTTGTGGTTTAGCTCCCAAGATGATTTGACACTCAAATCTGGACTAGATTCGACTGGATGGTTGGTCAAAGACCTAGAAATGCCCTAATTAGCCTCTTTACACACTACAAACTAGTTGAACAATAGCTCAACGGAATGCTATAAAAAGGCCATGGATACACTTCATTTTTCAAGGAATTCAAAGAAAAGTTATGCTGCCATTATTCTCTTGAGGACTCTTCTATCCTTGCCAAGAGTATACTTGCATCATTGCATTGGGAAATCCATCTCACCTCTTGAGTGGATTAGCAAAGAATTCTTTCACCATTTTCATTTTTATTGTTATAAGAAGAGCTTACTTGTGGGGGTCCAAGAGCCCTCCCTTGGAGGAAGAAGGGACTCATAGTCCCCTTGCTTCTCGGTGCTTTCTTTCACTAATATCAGCCTTATCATTGGTGACATGGGTCTCATTGTTCTTTTTTGTCTCTATGTCCCTATGCTTATAAATTTAGTTGTTATTTCATTTCTTAGTTTAATTCTTAGTTGGTGTTTTCTATTTCTTTTTCTAACCCTTTTCCTTGCAGTTGTCCTGCTTAGAAGACCGAACTGAGATTGCAAGCACCTCTATTTTGCTCACTAAGGTGACGAAAGAGGCGCAACACTACCTATTGAAGATTATTGAATATCTATTTTGTGAAAGTTTATTTGCATGTATACATTGAAAAATATGAGAAAGTGTAGGTCTGATGAAATGAAAGTATGAAGGAACGAAAGTTTCATAGCTGCAAAGAAAGTGAATGAAACGGGATTTTAGAGTTTATTTGTGAGTTGTATGCATAGAGAAGCATGGACATACGCGGGCCAGAGAAGGACAAAGCATGGATACCCACGAGTTGTAGAAAGGGTAAGCATGAATATGTAGAAAGGGAAAGGAGGAAGATACTTGTTCCAGGTTTCAAGATATCAAGAGAGACTGCATATGTGTTGGTCTGTGATCGGAAGCATCGGGTTAGTTATAGAGTGTAAAGGTATGTCTATATGTTTATGAGGTTATATGTTAGTGATGTTGTGGAGCATGCTTGAGGCCTGACTTTGTGAGGTTTTCTTTATGCCCTCTTGGATGAATGGTATATATGGTATAAGTATGATTTGAGGTAGATATGTTGAGGCACATTGTTGGTGCATTTAGCTTAGTCTTATTGGCATATCTTGTGGTGCATTGTGAAAGGAATTTGTTAGTAGTCTTGGTATATGATTTTCTTATGAGTGGTACATATTTGAGGCTATACAACAGTAAACTTATGTCACAAGGTTTGATGTAAGGGTTTATGGTTTTTACTTGTGAGTTGTTATGAGTAGTTGTGTTTGATGCACATCCTGGTGATATTGTACATATGGTTGAGAGTTCTTTTGGTGATTGGTTTTGGTGGCTAGATCAGTTTTGGTTGATGATACTATTTGGTACAGATTGTTGGTACAAGTTATTTGGTACAAGTTGTTACAAGTTGCTGGTACATGTTGATGTGACAGTTTTTACAGTGACAGAGGCAGAGACCGTGATAGTGAAACTAGGAGATTTTTTGGTAGTCGGTGAGTTGTCATGAGGATAGATGCATACATATGTGAGTTGCAGTTAAGAAGGGCGTAGATACCCACGTGTTGAAGAGAATATAGGTCATGGATTTGTACAAAATATTTGAGGAAAGTTGGTACATTTTGTGACAGAGTGTTGGTACAGGTTGACAGTGACAGAGTGACGGTGGCAGTGATTGATTCAGTGACAATGACAGGTTGTTCACATTTTTCATTTATATTTCGGGGCGGCGGGATGGGGAAAGGCAAGGGGGTTGTACCCTCTTTCTAGTTGGTGTCGGAGAATCAAGGAGTTGGAGATTCCTTCAGTTTGGACCCTGAGAACTAGGTGGTTGTAGCCACCTTCTGGTTGTAGCCAGAGAACCCAGGGGGTTGTAGCCTCTTTCTAGTTGGAGCCCGAGAATTAGGGAGTTGGAGCTTCCTTCATTTTGGAGCCTAAGAAACTAGGGGGTTGGATCCTCCTTCCAGTTGGAGCTTGAGAATTGGAATTTGGTGCTTCCTTGAATCTAATTATTGACATATAACAAAAGAATTTTGTGGTTTTCTCATGCATTGGGTTTCCAAGTAAATATTTGTGTATTGTGTATTGTGTATTGTGTCGATGTGGTTATTATTGTTCATTATGATTTGATGGATGTTAATTTTTATAACGCAATAATATATTGATGATGAACTGATGAACATTGTTGAATAAGTTGAAAGAATGTATATTGTGGTTTAAAGGATTAATAAGTGGTATAATTTCTCATTACTTCTTCACACCCCGCCCCTCCCAGCTCGGTAATCCAACAACAATGAATTAAATAGCCACACTTCCACTCTCACCACTCATTTTTCCACTCCCCCAAACTTTTGTCCAATTTTGGATCCTTTAACATATTTATACACAAGATGAGATTCAACGTACCAAGATTTGATGGAGAATATGACAAGGAAAGTGCAAGGTGGATTAAATGACAAGGAAAGTGCAAGGTGGATTAATCGACTTGAACTTTATTTTGAGTTACATAAGATGTATGGAAACCATGAGAAAATTAACTTTGCATCATTGCACTTAGATAAGGAAACAAGCTATTGGTTCTTAAGGTGGCACTCAAAAGCCCAATCAAGGGAATGGGAGCATTTAGGAAGAATATTTTCAAGATATTTCAAAACATCGAAGAAAAATAAGTATTTTCCAAACTCACTCAATTACAACAGACAGGAACGGTGGATGAATTCTTTAATGATTTATGTGTGTTAGCTACCTGTGTGATTGATTTATCAAATGATAACCTCCTACAAATTTCCATATCGAGATTGAAGGAATACACAAGAAATGAACTTAAACTAATATATATCAATGATGTGGAGCAATTGTGATTAAAATTAGGGTGGCAGAAGAAAAATTGTTGTTCTTTTGGCGAACTCCTTGGTCTCATTCTAAACAACCAAGCTCAAAGTTTACTCTTGCTAACAAAGGGACTCCACCACCCAAAATAGAAGATGAAAAAAATCAGTGTTTTAGATCTCATGCACCTAACTGGAGGCCAGGCCACAAATGCAAGGGAAAAAAATTATATATGTGTGAAATAGAGATCGATAGTGACAGTGACAAAGATTCAAAAGATTCTAATGAAGAATCCAAAAAATCCAAAAAAATCTAGCCATCAAAATAACAGTGCTTCGAGGAAGAAGCATTTGGAGGGTGACTTGTAATATAACTAAATTCTCATTAATAATTAATATATGTAATATTTAATATTTGTAATTGACCATTGTGAAGGGTGCGTCTCTTCACTAAAATATCTATATAAGGTAGGTCATTCATTTTTTTAATAAAAACTGGAGTAATATATAATAAATGTATATTTAATATATCTAGTCCCACCATTTCTCGTCCAACACACTTTCGAGGTATACATTTCTTCCTTTGACCTTCCAATGTAATTTTTGCATTGCCTCTCACTTGGAAAAATTCTAGTTTTTGAACTCATATGAAAAAACAATTTTAAGCCAATGGAACTCATGTGAGATGAGTGTCCCTAGCACTATTCTATGTACACAAGTAACTCATAGATTATTCCATTGGTTTTCATTTTATCATAAGCCCTAACTCATGACCCGTAGTAATTAAGGGAGAATGGCCATTTTACTATAGGGAGTGAAAAAACCACATCATCATTGTAATTGTGTTTCATTAGCTCTATCAAGTGTGTTTTTACCTAGAAAAGGTGAGAACATTGTCCTTGTGCTTATGAAGCAGACATTTCCTAGTTTGACCTTCCAATGCAATTTCCACATTGCCTCACTAACAAAATCCTAGTTTTCAAAAGAGTGTAATAAAATTGTTTTAGGGTAGTGGAACTACTCTGAAACAAGTGTCCCTAGAGATATTTAGTGTACACAATTACAATAGAACTAATATGGAAATGATTCATCCGCCAATTTGAATTTTATCACATGCCCTAGGTCAATACCTACAACCATTGAGGGACAATGGCCATTTTACTTCCAGGGTAAAAAAAAACACAACGAGCATCCCAATTTCATTATGTTAGCTCCATCAACTATGGTTAAGTGTGACTAAGGTAAAATCATTATCAACACACTATTGACAGGTCCAAATGGCCGGTCAAGCAGGTAAGGGAGAACACCCGATGGCAGGTCCCAATTAAACCTACTCTCGTTTGGTGTAGCATTTTCGACGAGAATGTGGGCCTCGTTGATTATAAATCTAATCTAAATTGAAAACAAAATAATTTAATCTAACTAATTCTAATATATCCTACAAGACAAAAAATAATAGATGAATTCAGTAAAAGATGATATCACTGGTTGCAGAAATAGTTCATGACAAACAACAATATATGAAAACGATAATGCAACAAATATAAATGTAAATAGTTACAAATTATACCTGCAACACCATTCTCATAACCATTAGAAATTGTAAATGCATAAGCATCTTAAATAACATGTATAGAAATAGTTCATATAACAAATTATTTAAGAAACTCATGAAATAACCACACATGAAGAAGAATACCATATACAATCGTGAAACATTTATGATCCCAAAATTCCTTCTGGTCTTCATTGAATCAAATATATGAATACCATCCGAAGCTAGAATGGGAAAAAGTCCCTTCCTTTGTACAATGAATTCTCTTTTATAAAACAAAAGAGACTCTTCATTTCCTGTAACTATTCATTTATTTCGGTTACAACTTTTCATTTTATCTCCCTTCATTTTGTTATCTTACATTTCGAATTCCTCTTACATATTTATTAATAAATACATTTCACTATGGACAGAAGTTAATAAGACTTTAAAATTTGTCATATTCACTTGTATGAATTCCACAAGTCAACATTATTGGAAATATCTTCAATTCCACCCAACTACGTCTATTTATGTTCTTCGAATTTTCTGAGTTTTTTAGTGATCAATATGGTAAAATGGAATTTACTAAAATCTTTTTCATTGTTCCATCTTTCCAACAAGCTATCTCACACTTTATTTTACCACCCAGAACTTGAGATACACATTTTGGAATAATTCATGATCCATCTCCAATTAAATCAGTGCATGATTTTATCCTGAATTTTATGGGAATTTATGTTGTTGGTCTAGTTCAATTTATTCTTATAATATGTTTTTCTCCTCACTATATTTCCAATGAGTCCTCTCTTGTTTGATTTGGCTTCCCGAATCATGAGTTATGGTTGCCTGAAGTTTGCATAGTCAATTTTCCCTCCAAATTTGTGGTCCGTTGTTTTCTATTATTTCTAAGGTTTTCATTATTGTTCTAACTTGAATAACTCTCTCAATGCATTCTTTGTCTTGTGGACCTGATCCTGACACTTCTATCAAGATACATTTGTTTGAAAATTAGCACTCAACATCCCTTAATCTACCTATAGGTGAATATGGGCCATTGATATTTAACCTAAAAAATAGAAATCCCATGTGCATAAGGAAATCCAAAAGTGAATGGTTCAAATGATTTTAGCCTCCTTAGTTAATTTGTATAATAAACTATAGAAGGCACAAGACCTCGAGCTTGTATTGTAATTTTGGTCAATAATACTCCTAGAAATTAGGAAACTTAAAATAAAAGGAAATCAAATTATCAAATTATTTACAATCAAACTATGTTAAAAATAAAATTAATAAAGATACAAATTAATACAATTAAAATAATTAAATCATTAACGAAAATCAAAACAAAATAATAAAATTCCTCACCACCCATGTAAAAATTAATAAAATAGCTAAAAATAATAAAAACCCCCCGCAAAAAAAAAAAAAATGAAAAGATAGCCCAAAGTCAAAATTAAAAAATTAAAGAAAACTTGGGTAAAATAACCCCATCGAACTCAACTAATCGGAGTGGTGAAATGGACGTGAGTTAGACCACTCTGATGGATATGGTTCCGATAGGCTATCGGAGGTGAGACTTTGGAAGTCAAAACTGGAGTGAGGGGTGAGCTCCGACAGATATATTTTGATGGGAAAGATAATATTAAATTATGTTACTCCAATGTTCCATACTCTTTGATGGATATGCATGTGATAATAAAAAACCCTGAGCATAATAATTTTGAAATTCTAGTTACTTAAAATTTTTGATAATTTGGACTCCAATGGCTTCGGATGGGTTTTACATGGTAAATGAGTCTAACATGAGTGCATTCTGAATTTCAGACTCCGATGGGTCAGTATGGTAATAATACAAATCGTATTTTGATGGGTCTCAGACTCCGATGGGTTGGGATGGTAATTTAGGAGTGTTGTGTGAGCTTTGATGGACTAGGCTTCGATGACCATCGGACTCAGACAATCATCATGGTAAGTAGAAGATTGTAACTCTCTTTGATGAGCTCAGTCCGACAGAATTTCTAAGTCTGATGGATTAATCCGATGGATGACTCCAATGGAACCATTCCATGGTTTAAAAAAATTAAATAATGTTAAATCTAGATCCAGATGAGGTATTCTGATAAGTTTTTCTAAAGTGAAGAAATATTAAATCAATAAGGATAATTTTCCAAGGGTCTTTGGGAAAGGAAGAGGGGAATTCCATGAGGATAGGAGAAAGATTTGTCTTAATAGTAAATTCTCCATGGAATTTATTGTTAAATAAATGTGAGTACCAATGGGAAGAAACCTTGGGAGAGGTAGATATTACATTGAATTTTAATTGAGTGAGGGAAAAAGGAAAAGTTAAATTTAAAACTAAATTAAATGAGAAAAAGAAAATGGATATGTACAACCTAGGACTTAGGGGATAAAAGGGAAAACAAAATTAAAATTAAAAAGAAATAAAAGAAA
>SNQJ01S0029596.1:155163-174080 GCA_010110895.2 Picea sitchensis | reverse complement strand
TCGAGTTGTAACTATTATAGGATGATGTAGATTGGATCACTGTAACAGTTGCATTGCTTCTAATCAGTCCTTGTGATTTTCTTAGCGCTGAGCGACTTGGAATTGGAGAATCCAGTCGAGTCCCCCTTTCAGTTTCTTGAGACCCTGAACCAAGAGTATCTTGCATTCATAGTCTTTCTTCTGCAAACTGCTGAAAAGCCTGTTGCCCAAGGCAGTTTGCTCACTCTTCTTACCAAGTCTTCCACCTGCTTATCTTTTAATCAACTCACTGACTGAAGTTAGATCAAGACCTCCTTTGTTCCTTACATACCAGACTCAGTTCCCGAGTTAGAGTGATATCTACCCAAGTCTCTACCCATTTGATCACCCATTAAAACTATCATGACATAAAAACTGATGGGAATTGGGCTCTACTCCTACAAGCAATCCAGGAGCGACTTCTGACGCTAACACAGACAGAGACACTAAAGTTGTTGGCCATTTATGGAGAACATTATGGAAGAATCTAGGGAAAAAACTATCTTTTATTTCAACATATCAACCTCAAATAGATGGAAAGACAAGTGTGGTAAATCAAATCTTGGGAAATTTGTTGAGAAGTTTAGCGTTGGCCCTCGACCAAGTTTTGGGGAAATATTGGTAAGGTTTGACCACTTGTGGGCTTCGACAGGCTGGTCGAAGATGGAGCCCATACAGAGCTGAGATCACGGATCTCACTTGTTTTATGGGCTTGTGGACCTAGCAAGGGGTTCTTAGGGTTTTTGTAATGGGTTATGGGATGTCGGCCCATGGGTTTACCCATGATTAGGCCTTATTGTAATAGTATAAATAAGTAAGATTGTATGGTAGAAGAAGAGAAGTGATGTAAGAGACTTAGAGAGCAAAGTATAAGTAGCTAAGTGCAGGTAGTTCTAAGCGCTTCGTGCAACATAATGCGTATGTAAGGCTCTGTGCTTGATAAAGGAGTTGGCTCTATGCCTTGACCTAATTTTGGGAAGGAGGATTGGGTGCTCAGTGTACAAATATCATGTCCTCTGCAAATCTTGGCTCTGTGGCTTAGTGCATACGAGCAGATGAATGTAAGATATTGGAGACTAAATAACAAGATGAAGAACTTGGTGGACGTAGCCCCACACTGGGGTGAACCACATATATCTTGTGTTTTCTGGTTTCTTTGTGAAATGTTGTTTATATTATGAATCTGCTTTGCTTATTATAAATGTTAGATATATCTATAGATTCTTAGCGCTTCACATGTATTAAGGATGAATAAATGTTAGATCTAACTCTGTGATGTGTGATAAATAGTTGAAGTGATTAATCTTACTGTTACTGCATTGATCTACCTTAGGGTTTGTTCTGCGATGTTAATAAATCTAATGAACTAATGCATATCATCTTCTAAGTGTTATTAAAGTAATTTGTGAAGTGTTATAATCACATATCTGTGTCCCATCTTGGTTACAAACACCTGATTCCTATAACCCCCCTACCTCTACCTCGGATGAGACTTATCTTGCTTCGTAGGTGTTTCCAAAAGGGTCGATAGTTAGGGTTTTGTTGGTGCGTCGTTGAAGCATTGAACCCTAGGTATACCCCTATGCCAACAAATGGATCCATTGCCGGGACCTCAAACTGTGATTATTGGGAACTGAAGAAAAGAGAAGCTCTATGCGTAGATCTGTTGCCATAGTGCGTAGTACTCTACTTGACTTGCGAAGCTCTGTGCTAAGAAAGAAACCCTATCTGAAGAAAAGAGGTAAGATCTTGAAAGAGGAAAAACTTTGTGCTTTGATAAGAGTAAGATAAGAGAAAGTTTTTGTTTGCAAAGCATGAATTTAGGTATGTTTAATAGATTCTGTCCTAGTCTGAAAGGTAGGGCGTAGTTGGAAGAAAGAGTTGATCTGAATAAATTTCATAGAAATGAAGAAAGATATGTTATTCCTATGCATAGAAAGAATTTTTGGACTAATAAATGGATGCATGAACCTAGAAAGAACTTTTGCAGATTGCAGGTCCAACACAATGATCCTAGTGCGCAGTACAAGAGAATTTGGGGAACTTGCAAGAGAAAGAGAGGATTGACACTATGCTATAACTGCAGAAGATCGAGATAACTTGCTAAGGAATTCCCTGGTATAGACCCTATTTGTCCTTTTTGTAAAATTGTTGGTCATGAAGTTGAGGATTGTCCAAAGATGATTGCTAAAGTTGAACAAATGAACATGAGACAAGAAAAATATGAAGGAAGTTAAGAGAATATGAGCATGTTAGAGAATCATCAAGAGAATGAGTCAGAAAAATCTCAGACTATGTCATCATAGTTGAAAGAAACAATGAATGATCACAAGGATGTCAGTTTAACAGAGATCTTGAAGGAAAAAAAACACATAAATGCAAGAATATGAGACTTCAACATAGACTGTGTCTTGGATGAGGAAACACAAGTGAATATTATGACAGAAGACACTTGGGAAATTTTGGGAAAGCCTACTCTGATACCTTCATTGGGAAGGATATGCTTGTTCAAGGGAAAGATGATAACCCTATGTGGAAGAGTTACTAATGTACCTGTCGTTATCCATGGAACATCAACTAAAGAGGAATTTGAAGTCATTAAGTTTGTTGAGAACAATACCCCGTTCCCACTTTTGTTAGGAAAGACTTGGATCAAGAAGGATCAGATCAGAAGGAAAGCAGAGGAAGAAGCCACGAAAAATAAAAATCAAGAACTAAGGGATTTTATAGCTAGAAAAATAGATTGACTAATAGAAGAACGAGAAGATAAGTCGAAGCAACATAGGGAAAGAGAATTAGCTGTCGAAGTTGAAATAACGCAAGAAGGTTTGAAGGACCTATCCATGCAAGAAAGAAGAAAACCCACCCTGGAATTAATAAGAGAAGAAGTATTAACTTCGAACCCTTTGAGAGAACATCAACAATGGGAAGTCACTACGCTAAGAGAAGATAAGAATGGGAATGGAAAGAGAATTCTAGAAATAGCTAGAGAGACTCAGATCACAGGAAATAAGGCAAGTAAGCTCAGTAAGAAGAAAGCCAAGTTGGAAAAGATACAAGGAGTTACAAAGAATAAATGGAAGACTTCGCAGGAGGCAAGTTTGCAGGATTTGAACCTCATCGGAATATCAGAATTGCACAGAATGGGACTTCACCCCAACGAAACTATATGACCGTTCGAGGTTCCCTGACCATTAGAAAAACGCTCTGAAATAGATAGGAAACACATTTATGGGTGGATGGAGCGCGTTTGGGACATTGAGACCGCGCCATAATGGAAAAATTCACATTAATGGAAGCATTCTTGCCCGTTGGAAGAATATGTTACGACGCTCGCTTATTTAACCCGTCGGACGCTGCGTCGGGACCACGTTTTTCCACCCGTGATTATTTGAGATAAGAAGAGAAGTGATTGTGTGTCAAATTGTGTTATCAGACCTCACCATCCATTGTTTACTCCACCTATCTGTTCGCTTACCCCAACCTGCCTGTTTAAAATTGAGAATGTTGGGCGAACGCACTAAGTTAGAGAAGTTCGTCGAGGAGGTTCTTAAGAAGTTTATGGCTAATAAAGCTATGTATGAAGGAGTACAGGTGTCTTCAACCAGTGACTCTAGGATTCCCCTTTGAATGGACGACGTTCTGGCCGTACCAACCCCGTGGCTGAGCATTGAAGTAAGCATCGCAGAGATATGGTGAACGCGAAGCAGATCCCGTCAATGTTACCAGATTATGTCTCACCTTCGGCTGGTGCAGTTAACTGAGACAACATCCCATGGGACTTCGAGTACAATTTGATCACCATGTACATCCTGAAGGGAATACACGTAGTTGGGAGTCAGTTGGGACAAATCCCACTACTGAAGAACAATGACTTTAATCTTGGAGATAGAAAGAACTACGCAATGCGAGCACACCATAGATACTTTACGAAGACCACTGGGAAGAAGCCTCGCCTGGTCTCCCAGCCTTGGATTAAGGAGCTCACGTAGTCCACTATACTGAATATGATGAAGATTCCTCATTTTGTCCGACACCAGGAGATTAACGCTTGCGTTAAACTCCTCTTGTCGTGCTACCATGGAGGATACATGTGGCTCGATAGGCATATTAATGTGGATCTGACATTGATCCACTTGATTACAGGATTGAGCATGCAGGGACTCAACCCTCTGCATTTTTACCTAGGGAAGACCTCGGATCGCTTGCTAGCCCAATGCATCAAGGAAGCATATGGCGACGTTAAAAAAGGGAAGCAAGGATACAAGGTAGCATCTATATAGGATGGCGTAGTGCACCTACTTTCCAACTCATATCTGGCAAGATCATAAGAAATAATCACCCCACGCAGGTCACCGGGCTCGTGGTGGACCTCGTAGGAAAGTGCGTGGAGGGAATGCAAATGAATTGGGTGAGTTACATCATCAATGAGCTTGACAAATACTTCCGCAAAGATCAGGATTAGGGATACAAGTTCCACTTTAGTTGAATTATCGTATTGATTGCATTTGTCACTTGGAAAATGCCGGAAGGAGCCACCTTCCTGGAGATCGAACCATCATATTCGTTGGATGCTAGGTTCTATATATTGTGGTACACCAACAATATGTCGAAGCAATGGAAATTGAATGTTGTGTTCCATTCCTATTATCAATAATTGAAGGTTGCCATTGAATCCTTTCCACACATGAAACCATGTACCTTTCACCAGTACTGATCTTTTACAAAATTCTACGCAGATCGACATTTTATATTTATCACTACACACATACATGAGACAAAGGAACATTTGCAATCATATTACAAGCTAACAGATGATGACATGGAGTAGATCATGAAGGAGTGGCTAGAGGAGTTCCTTGTACCGGTTGATGATGCAGAACTTTCCGAACCCAACATCATAGGAAGCCCCTTGGTCACCCAAGTCGACCATGCTGGCTAGTCCACTGCGAAGAAGAAAAAGAAAAAGGAGGAAGCCCAGAATATAGAGACTGGTGAGATGGAAAATGCCTCTGAAGAAAATGGATTTGGCTCACCCACAGGAGGAGGAGGAGGATAAGACTAAGAATATGGACAAGGAGGAGGGGATGAAGGAGAAAAGAAAGGAGAAGGCAAAGTTACACCGCCAAAATATCCCCCTGCTGAAACACTGCAGAAGAGGAAGGTTTCTCTGCAAAAACCTTCGGCAAGAAAGAAGACCCATGCCAGTAAGCCCTAGCTATAGGCCACGCTCACAGAGGATGATATCAGTCTAGTCCATAGAGCCATGGAGGATGCATATGAGTATCTCTTGCATAGATATGGAGTGAAGTAGAAGGAGCTGTATGGAAGGGTTGAGAAGGAATTCAAGGAAATACAACAAGCTATTTGATCTATCCTTACAGTGCCCACTGCTCCTTCCTCGTTGAAGACTGCAGAATTGGGGGATGAGCCCACCCAATTGAGAAGGATAGCATGTGTGGCAGAGGCTCGACTTCATAAAGTCCAAGAAGAAAAGGAGAAGGCTATAGAATCCCTGAAGCAAGAGAAAGAGGAAGTCTTAGAGAAACTACGAGTTGCACGGTACTGCTTAACCGCCTATGAAAATGAGAAGGACAAGTTTTGGGCGATGCTTGAGGAGGACAAAGTGAAGATACAGAGAGAAAAGGACTAGCTTCTCAGGGAGTAGACTGTGGTCAAAGAAGCAGTTAATAAAGCACTTCACTTTGTACCCGGCTTGACACAGGAGGGACAATAATTGGTTGAGATTCAAGTGGCGAAGATGGCTGAGGCCATCCAACAGATTCAAGCGAGGATAATGAAGTTGTACATTGAAGCAGTACCGAGCACTCCATAGGAGGTGAGAGACCATAAGGAGGAATACGCTAAGAACACAGTTGGAAGGATTAGAGCCCTCACCTCAAAATGAAAACAACTAAGCAATAGAAGTGTGCAGACTTATGAATTCCTCACAGAAGATCCAGAGCTAAGGAAACTAGAAGCGCAGTTACAAGAGGTGCAACAACAAGAACTGTCAGTACAGGAGTAGATGAACCTACTCAATGCAGTTGAGAGAATGAAAATATCACAAGAACAACACATANTATTACTACCATCTAGAGAAGAGTAATAGAAGTTGCACAGAAGCTACACCCTGTGCAGGACGAGGCCTTCAAGGTGTTTGAATAAATTAAAGGTCAAGTCTCACAACTGGACCAAGTGGTTGCGACAGTGGAACAATGCCTGGAAGGGCCTGTTACAGAGAGATGATTCAAGAGATCGTTGAGCAAGAGGCTAAGGTGAAGCAGCAAGATGAGGCCACTCGAGTGAAGCTCGAGGCCATCAAGGTGGTGTTGCCCAGACCTGAGTGACTCGGGATGAGTCACATGTGAGTGTTGGGGGCCTGTTGGCCCTCGACCAAGTTTTGAGGAAATATTGGTTAGGTTTGACCACTTGTAGACTTCGACATGCTGGTTGAAGATGGAGTGCCCAGGCGGAGCTGAGATCACAAATCTCACTTTCTTTATGGGCTTGTGGACCCAACAAGGGGTTCTTAGGGTTTTTGTAATGGGTTATGGGATGTTGGCCCATGGGTTTACCCATTATTAGGCCTTATTACAATAGTATAAATAATTAAGATTGTAAGGTAGAAGAAGAGAAGCGATGTAAGAGACTTAGAGAGAGAAGTCTAAGTAGCTAAGTGCAGGTAGTTATGAGCTCTTCGTGCAACATAATGTGTATCTAAGGCTCTGTGCTTGATAAAGGAGTTGACTTTGTGCCTTGACGTAATTTTGGGAAGAAGGACTAGGTGCTTAGTGCGTAGATCTCTTGTCCTCTGTGAAGCTTGGATTTGTGTCTTAGTGTAGAGGAGCAGATGAATGTAAGAGATTGGAGACTAAATAAGAAGACAAAGTAGTTGGTGGATGTAGCCCCACACTGGCGTGAACCATATATATCTTGTGTCTTCTGGCTGCTTTGTGCAGTGTTGTTTATATTATGAATATGATTTTCTTATTATGGATGTTAGATAAATCTATAGATTCTTAGTGCTTCACATGTGTTAAGGATGAATGAATGTTAGATCTAACTCTGTGTTGTGTGCTAAATAGTTGAAGTGATTAATATTACTATTATTGCACCGATCTACCTTAGGGTTTGTTTTGCGGTGTTAGTAAATCTAATGAACTAATGCATATCATATTCTAAGTGTTATTAAAGTACTTTGTGAAGTGTTATAATCACAAATATGTGTCCCAACTTGGTTACAAACACCTGAGTCCTGTAACCCCCCCGCCTCTACCTCGGGTGAGACTTCATCTGCTTCGCAGGTGTTGCTGAAAGGGCCGATAGTTAGGTTTTGTTGGTGTGCTATTGAAGAATTGAACCCTGGGTCTTCCCCTGTGCCAACATTTGTTCACTGAACATCATAACCAATGGGATCAAATTCTATCACAAGAAGAGTTTGCATGCAATGACTCAGTGAACATAAGTACAGGAAAGAGCCCATTCCAGATAGTATACGGAATGAAGCCAAGAGGAGTATCCGAATTGAGATATTTAGAGAAGAGTTAGTTCAGAAGCGTTGGAGCAGAAGACTTCGCTGTAGGAATGCATGAGCTTCATAATCAAATCAAGGGGTACCTACAGAACATAAATGCAGAATATAAACACATAATTGATCAACATAGGAGAGAATTTCAGTTTGAAGTGGGAGATCAAGTCTTAGCACACGTATGAATGGAAAGGTTCCCAACGGGGACATACAACAAGTTGAATATGAAAAACATAGGACCATGCAAAATCCTAAATAAATTTGGTGCCAATGCTTATGAGATAGAGATTCCAAAGGATGTGGGTATATCACCCATATTCAATGTTTCAGACCTGTATCCTTACAGGGAAGATGCCGCAAAAGAATCAGAAGATGAGAAAGAGATTCAGTGGGAGAAGAATATGCCTGTAGCAGAAAAACCACAAATGGAGAAGATCATTGATCATAGGATTGACAAGAATACCAGGAGAAAGACATACCTTGAGTATTTGGTAAAGTGGAAGGGACACCCAGTAGAAGATGCTAGTTGGGTAAATGAAGTTGATATCCAGAAGCATAGAAAGTCAGTGTAGGAGCTCATGGAAAAGAGTCCATGAATTTTTGTCCATGGGAGTATGATGCAGGAGCATCATAAAAAAGAACACGTGGAGAGACAACTCAATGCTGTAGTGTGCCTTTGAATCAATTCAGAATCTCAACGCTAGCATTTCCTACAAATATTTTGTTGAACTGATTGAAAATTGAAGAAGATCAAAACGCTTGGGAGTTGAATGATTGCGAGTGATCTGGGAGTTTCACTCCTAGACTTTCATGTAATGGAACTTAAGTGGTAGTTAGTTTTTTTTTTTGGAGTAGATAGGTAGTCAGAGGGAACCCTAAGAGCCCTCTGGGATAAATAGGGGTATTGCATGCCCGAATGAGGCTACTGCAAATTAGTAGGAGATTACTGTTATTTAGTTGTAGGGATGATTTTAAGGATGAAAATTTATTTTAAAATGTAGAAACCTTGGCGAATCTTACTAATCCTTCATATGCCAACTATAAATGATTGCCAATATTTTTGTAAAAATATTCAAATTTCTAAGGATTTTATATAGTTTTTATAAAATTTTGGCGATTTTTAAGGTAAAATAATTTTATCCTATAGAATTTGGACGAATCATTTTTAAAATGACGAATCTTTTTTTTGGAAAAACCATGTAAAATTAGCCCATTAACGAAATTTAGCCCCTAAAATCATCCTTGTTTAGTTGTTGCTGAATTTTTAGTTATTGTTTTATCATAGCTGTAGCCATTTACATTTGAATGAAAATAACATAGGAAAATTAATCCAATGCATGGTGTTGTTACTATTTTGTTGGCCCTTAAATAGGTTTTGTTGATATTTGGTCAAGTTTGACCTATTTTTGGACTCCGACATCCTTTCGAAGGAGGAGCACAAGACAACGCAGATATCACGGGATCTCAGCCCCTTTTTGGGTTTTTGGGAATATATAACGGGAATGGGATGTCGTCCCATGGGTTTACCCATGTTTAGGCCTATTTTGTATGTATAAATAGATGTATAGGAAATGTAAGGAAGGGGAGAAGAGAATGAAGGCATCTATGTGATGTTAGTATGCAAGTAGGCTAAGTGCCAAGAGTTGGATCTATGTGATCAAGAATTGTAAGGCTTTGTGCATAATGTGTGATACTTGCAGAGTTAAGTGCAAGTCATTGTAGCAATATTGTGGAAGGCTTAGTGCTGGAACGCAAGGAAGAAGGATCTAGCGAGCTACGCAGATCTTCTGTCTTGTGCAAAATAAGGTTTTTGAGGCTCTGTGCTTGTAACTGATTGACTGAATAAAATAAAGAAGAAGAGTTGGTGGATGTAGCCCCAAGGTGGGGGTGAACCATGTAAACACTACATTGTTATGCTTTGTGCTTGTCTTAATGTGTTTATGACTCTCTTGCTAAGTGCTTTGATAGAGATAGATAAATATGTTCATGCTTTGTGCTAATGATGTGTAAGTATGTTAGATCTGACTTCTATGAATGTTCTTAGTGCTTGCTTCTACTAGATCTGATCCATCTGTTTGTGCTAAGTACTTAACTACCTTAGATTAGTGTGAATGTTGTGAAGTTCTATTTTATCAGCGAAGTAGATATTGATTGCATATTGAGGATCCGACGGTGCTAAATATTCTATTAAGTATCATAATCACATATTTGTGTCCCAGCTAAGGTTGCATACACCTGAGTCTCGCAACCACCCCTGCCTCTACCTCGGTTGAGACTTCATCTTCTTCTCAGGTGTTTCCGAAAGGGCCAATAGTTAGGGTTTTGTTGGTGCGTTGTTGTAGCGTTGAACCTTGGGTCTGCCCCTATGCCAACAAATGGTTCTGTTGTCGGGATTGAATTTGTGATTGCTGGGAATTGAGAAAGAAGAATCTTTGTGCAAAGATTCGTCCTGAAGTTGTGAAAGATATGTGCATAGATCTGTCACTCTAGTGTGCAACATTCTACTTGATTTATAAATATCTGTGCTAAAATAAAGAAGCCCGATCTGAAGAAAAAAAGTCGGATCTGAAGGAGAGAAGCAAGATATGAAAGCTTTGTTCTCTAAGAAAGTTAAAAGTGATAATTTATGATTAAAAGAGGTAATATCTACAAGCTTTGTGCTCTGATAAAGGTAAGAATAGTAGATAAATTCTAGATCTGAAAGCTTTGTGCTTGGTAGAAGTAAGATAAGTGGAAATTTTTGTTTCTATAGTATGGATCTAGGTATGTTTAATAGAGTCTGTCCTAGTTCGAAAACTAGGGTATTGATAGATGAAGGAAGATTTGATATTAATAGATCTGACAAGAATAGTGAAAGATATGTTATACCTATGCATAGAAATAATGTTTGAACTAACAAGTGGATGCAGGATCCTAGAAATAATTTTTTGCAGGTTAGCTCCTATGATCCTAACGTGTAGTACCATAAAGGCTGGGGATCATTTAAAAGAAAGAGAGGATTAACCCTCTGTTACAGTTGTAGAACACCAGGACATCTTGCTAAGGAATGCCCTGGAAGAATACCTAGCTATCTTTGTTGCAAAGCTATGGACCATGAAGTGTTGGATTTCCCTAGAATGATTGCTAAGCTTGAGGGAATGAATCTGAATCAGGAAAACCCTAAGGCAGATCCAGAAATGGAAGAATCCCAAAAAGAATCAGAGAAAGTATTGTTACAGATGAAAGAAACCTTGAATGACCACTAACATATCAACTTATCTGGGATATTCAAAGAAAAAGAATGCATCGAAGAAAAAATAAGAGACTTTGACATTAACTTTGTTCTAGATGAGGAAACATAGGTGAACATCATGAAAGAGAGAACTTGGGAAGCTATAGGGAAGCCTCCTATGATTCCTTCATTAGGAGGAATAGGATTATTCAGAGGAAAACTGGTAAAACTATGTGGGAAGCTCGCTCGTGTACGTATGCATGTTAATGAAACTTCGACAAAAGAAGATTTTGAGATTATTAAATTTATTGAAGACAACGCCCTGTTTACCATGTTACTAGCCAACTCTTGGATTGAAAGAGACCAGGCCAGAAGGAAAGAAGCAGAAGCAGTGTTAGAACAACAAAACCAGGAGTTAAAAGAATTCATGACTAGAAGGATCACACATTTGATTGCAGAACATGAGAACATATTGAAGCTATTTAACACCAGAGACCCTGATGTCAAAGTTGCAAGAACCCTAGAATACCAACAGAAGACTGAAGTACTTTTCCCAGATAGAGAAAAAGTATTACCCTCAAATCCTAGGAAATAATCTCAACAGTGCGTAGTGACTATGTCAAACGAAGATACGAATCATAATGGAAAAAGGCATACCGAGACGAAGCTCACTGGAAAGAAGGCTAGAAAGCAAAGTAAGAAGAGGGATAAGATTGAAAAGTTACAGAAGGTTCTAGAGGGAACCTCACATAAGGAAAATTTGCAAAATTGGAGCTTCGCCAAGATATCAGAACAACGACACATGGTACTTTGCCATGGAAAAACAATATAGTCATTGGGGACATTATAACCATTAGATCAATGCTTCGAATGGATACAAAACCATTTATGGCCAACCAACTCGCCATTCGACCGTTGAGACCATGACATAACAGACATAACCAAGTTAATGAAGACCTTATACATGTTGTAAGCGACCCGTTGTCGAGTTACCTATTTATCCCACCACGCCATGCACCGAGAACACTTTTTCCAATTGAGAATTTGAGCCCATAGACTAGTTGAGTTTATACCGTGATCATCGTGCTTCTTCTCTCTCTCTCATTACTGTGTCTAAGCTACCCCCCGAACCTAAGATTGTTAACCCCGAGTTTGTATGTCAGATGAGTCGAGCACTGTAGAAAGAGTTGCTGAGGAAGTTTTGATCGACCTTATGACTGAAAGAGTCATGTCGATGTCTATAGGTATACAAGCATCATCCATGAGAGGACTGCCAACCTCTCTGTCAACTACTTGAGCCAGACCATCCTAGCCATCAGATGAGAAGTGAATAGGAACAAGGATGATCTCGCGAATCCTAAGTTGATTTTGAGCATATTACCTACTTATATACCACCTTTGAGCAGTGTTGTAAACCGCGAAAATGTACCTAGAGATTTTGAGTACGCCTTGGTCACTGCGTACCTCTCGAAGGGGATACGTGTAGTTCACGTAGACCAAGATAAGATTGCAGTGTTGAAGTTTAGCGACTTCAACCTCAGCAACAGGAAGGTCTACAACATGCTCACCGCACATAAGTATCTAAACAGAACAAAGGGAAAGAATTCTAAGATTGTCCCTCAGTCATGGACCCATAACCTCATGTAGTCCACCCTGCTGAACATTATGAAGATTCCTCACTTTGGACGACACTAGGAGGTGAATGCATGTGTCAAATTGCTGCTATCTTGTTACCATGGAGGTTATATATGGTTAAACCGTCGCATAACAGTGGATCCGACGTTGATAAATTGGATCATCGAGCTTAGTATGAAAGGACCCGACCCACATGATTTCTATCCTCAAAAAGTCGTATTCCGTGCTATCACTTAAAGGATCAAGGACACTTATGGAGATGTCAAGAAAGGAACGTAAGGCTACAAGGTATCTTCTATCCAGAGTGGCGTAGTGCGCCTCGCTTATCAATTGATCAAAGGAAAGTTAGTATGAAAGAACCGACCCACCCAAGTGACTGGTTTTGTATTCGACCTTGCAGGGAAGTGCATGGAGGGCCTACAAATGAATTGGGCAAAGTACCTGGTAAACCAATTAGAACTCAACTGCAGAGAAGTGCAAGATCAAGGGTACAAATTCCACTTCAGCTCACTATTGATCCTAATCGCTTTCATCACCTGGGAGATGCTAGAAGGTGCGACCTTCCTAGACATCGATCCATTTGAACCATTGGGCACGAAATTTAGTACATTGTGGTACTCAAGTGACATGAATAAGTAATGGAAGTCAAATGCCATGTTCCATACATACTACAACCATTTGAATCTAGCCATACAGTCCGAGCCTCACATGACGCCGAACACTATACACAGGTTCAAGCCTTTGATGAAATTCAGCATAGATCGACATTTCATTTATATCACAATGCGAGCTGACGAGCACAAGAAACAAATTCAATCCTATTATAAGCTAGCGGAGGAGGACTTGGAGGAAATCATCAAGGACTGGTTGGCGGATATCCTCATTCCAACATACCCTGTAGAGATATCCGATATTGACAGTCCAGAAACTGCACAGGATACACCCAATATGAGCAAGACAAAGAAGACCGAAGAGGTCCATGATTTAGACAACGCATCCGTGAATACCTCTTCCATCTCACCCGAGAAAGGAGGTGATGATGTAGAGTTGAATGACACAGAGGTTGAGCAGCAACATGGTGACGAGGCTGATCCCCTGAAAAAGAGGAAAGGTTCACCTCCGAAACCTTCCTCCCGGAAGAAATCAAAGGCCACTATGATGAAGATGCAGACCATCCTCACCTCTGATGATTTTGACTTCCTCATAGCAACCCTAAATGATGCTTCACTGGAGATAATAGAGAAGCAAGAAGAAAAGCAACAGGAGATGTATGATCGAATCATGATTGAACTCCAAGGAGTACAACAAGCCCTACAATCTAGCCATGCAGTCTTTACTATGCCAGGAGAGATAGAAGAGGAAGATGAGCCAACTCAACTCCACTAAATAGATGATACCGTCGAAGCTCGTCTTCGATGAGTGCAAGAGGAAATAGTGCAAGCCACCTAGGCTTTGGTATAAGTACATGGATTACTTATAAAATAGTGTCGAGCTGCCGAACAGGAAAAGAGTGCTCTCCAAGCGAAGTTCGATGAAGAAAAGGAACAACTGCAACAAGCTAAGGAACAGTTGCTCACCGAGCAACTCGAAGTGAAGGAAATGGTCAACAGAGCACTTCACTCTGTGACTGTCATAGAAGTAAAGGTAGAGGATCAATTCATAAGAGCAAGTAGCACAACTTGAAGAAGTGATCCAGTAGCTCCAACAAAGCATAGTAGATTTAGATCTATGCATTGTACCAGAGACTCCACAGGAGGTAAGAGACTAGCGAGAAGCCACTACCCACAGCGCAGTTGACAGACTAAAGTCCCTTAACTTAGCATGCAAGTAATTCGATGATTGCAGTGCCCAGACATATGAGAAACTTACCGAGAACCCACAGTTGCAGGCATTGGAGTCGCAACTCCAGGAAGTGAAGAAGCACGCAAAAACACTACAGGCACAACTGAAATCTCTATCATCTGTGGAGAGAATGAAGAGATCTCAAGAGAAGCGAACCACCCAACAACAAATCCATAATATCCAGAGCATAGTTATGGAGATAACTCAGAAACTCCAACCGGTGCAAGATAAGGCCTGTCGGTTGTTTATAGAGGTGGAAGGCCAGGGAGTAGAACTGGAGAAGGTTAGAACCACGACAGAATAACACCTGGAAGGAACTGTGAATGATGCATTCATTCAATAATTTACTGAAAAAGAGCGCGTATCACAACAACAAGTCGAAGCAGTTCGAGCCAAGCTCAAAGCGTTCGAAGCAAAAATTCCTACATTAAAGTGACTTGGGATGAGTCACAGGTGAGTGTTGGGGGCTTGTTGTCTGTTGACCAGGTTTTGTTGATATATGGTCATGTTTGACCTATTTTTGGACTTCGACAACCTGTCGAAGGAGGAGCGCAAGACGAAGTAGAGATCACAGGATCTCAGACCGTTTTTGGGTTTTTGGGAATATGTAACGAGAATTGGATGTCGGCCCATGGGTTTACCCATGTTTAGGCCTATTTTGAATGTATAAATATATGTATAGGCAATGTAAGGAAGGGGAGAAGAGAATGAAGGCATCTATGTGATTTTAGTATGCAAGTAGGCCAAGTGCCAAGAGTTGGATCTGTGTGATCAGGAGTTGTAAGGCTTTGTGCATACTGTGTGAGAATTGCAGAGTTAAGTGCAAGTCATTGTAGCAAGATTATGGAAGGCTTAGTGATGGAACGCAAGGAAGAATGATCTAGCGAGTTGCGCAGATCTTCTGTCCTATGCAGAATAAGGTTTTTGAGGCTCTGTGCTTGTAACCAATTGACTGAAGACAATAAAGAAGAAGAGTTTGTGGATGTAGCCCCAGGGTGGGGGTGAACCACGTAAACACTGTGTTGTTATGATTTGTGCTTGTCTTAATGTGTTTATGACTCTCTTGCTAAGTGATTTGATAGAGATAGATAAATCTGTTCATGCTTTGTGCTAATGATGTGTAAGAATGTTAGATCAGTCTTCTATGAATGTTCTTAGTGCTTGCTTCTGCTAGATCTGATCCATTTGTTTGTTATAAGTACTTAACTACCTTAGATCAATGTGAATGATGTGAAGCTCTGTTTTATCAATGAATTATATATTGATTGCATATTGAGGATCTAACGGTGCTAAGTGCTCTATTAAGTATAATAATCATAGATTTGTGTCCTAGCTAAGGTTGTAGACACCTGAGTCTCGCAACCACCCTTGCCTCTACCTGTAATGTCCCCACTTTGGAACATTATCCCAGTGTAGAGATTTATGATGACCAGAGTGGCCAGATGGATGTTATAGTGAGTACAGGGGTATTTGAGAGGCATTGTGGGGTCCAACTTGTATCTATGATCATATTCCATCATTATGAGCCATTCCGCATAGGTTGGATTTGGTTTCGTTGCATTCCGATGATTTCCATGATTTTGACTATTTTGAGCTATAAGTCAATGGAATTCACTGAAGAGGTCATTTTGGGCACCTTACTTGGAGGAACCTCTTAGTGTAATAGCTCATTGGAATCGGGAGGAGAAACACTATAGGATGGGATGGCTAGAAGTGACTTTCAGTGGCTAGGGAAGCCACAAGGAGAGATAAGGAGCTTTTTAGAGGTAAAAAGGTTAATTAATTAATTAAAGTGATTTAATTAATTAATTAAAGTGATTTAATTAATTAATTAAATATTAATAAAATGAGAGTCACTTTGGAGGGACAAGGTGAGCCAAAAGTAAAAATGAAAGGCAAGGGCCTCTTCTCATCATTCATGTATGTTTATCTTTTGATTTTTGGCTTCTAGCTAGTGAGCCCAACATTGGGGGTTTTGAGGGTTTTGACTCAACAAACCCTAGAGGACGATACGGTGGTGAAATATTCCACCTATCTTGTCCCAAGCTTGGTCTCGGAGATGCAATACTCTCCCACACCATTCTAGCTCGGTTTTGCATCAGTGCAGAAGGGTTCTACACAGCCAAAGGCACAGGAAGAGGAGGAGGGCGCACCATTGCGGGTTTCCATCAAAGGGGGCGCACCATCTTTGGAGAGAGATTCATTGTAGGATATTGGCAGGGCCGTTGTGGATTCTATCACTTGGGTTTTCATTACAGGGCCTTGGACATCAGATCTAGTTCTTTTTGAGATAGTTTTATGGCTCAGATTATTTCTTGAGTAGTGGGGCAAATTGAAGAGAAGAAGGGCGTTTTTGAGATCCAGATCTAGTCCATTTGGAGGGATTACACTTCAGATCTGACCCTGAGGCTTCACCCAGTGACTTGCAGTGTCCTGATCTATATTTCTAGAGAGTTTCAGAGCATTTGGAGGCCTTCTTCAGTAGGGCCGAATTATCTAGGGCTTCAGTCATCGAGTGGGGCACACCATTCAGTGGGGGATTTCAGATCTACAGAGATTGAGAGGGATATTGGAGATTCAAGCACCTGGGTTGTTCTTACCATCATCCAATCTATCAGTTGGCATATTTCTTAGGGTGATTGGACACTTTTGGCAGTAGGGCCGAATTATTGAGGGTTTCAACCTTCTATTGGAGCGTGGCATTCTTCAACTAGAGAGTTTGGCATTCAGATCTTCTTGTATTGATCTTCATTTCTTATTCAACCTTTGGAGGCATCTTTTGTATTAGCGGGAGCATTTTGTAGCAGCTCTTATCTATTGTCTATCTTCTTGGCCATCTGTTGAGCATTCCAGATTGACATCTTCATTGTAGCAGGTTTCTCTATTTTATGAATAAAGAAGAATTGAGATACACACATATAAACACATCTAAAAAGTAGATCAACAAAGTGTTTGACAAAATACCACAACCAGGAAAAAGTTTTAAAAAGACACTAAAACAATGATGATCCTTGCATAATGGCTTGGGATCATTACACTACCTCGGGTGAGACTTCATCTACTTCACAGGTGTTGCCGAAAGGGCTAGTAGTTAGGGTTTTGTTGGTGCACTGTTGTAGCATTGAACCCTAGGTCTACCCCTGTGCCAACATGTTTACAATTACATGTTATTTTATGTTTTCATGAATGAATGAGTTATGTTATTGAGTATATGAAACTGTGAAGTGTTTGGATAAGTTTCAATTGTTTTCTTCATTGAGTTCATGCAAGGTGTGCATACAGTCCGCAAGGAGTGCATTGACAGAGTCTGTTTTGACTCAAAAGATCAGAAGAGATAGCGTGAAACTTCCATGTGAAAGGAGTGCGAAGAGACTGCTTCAAGGTGTGCACAGTCGCCCACAAGATGCTAAGTCTTGCGTAAGAATATGTTGCAAGGCATGCACAGATCCAAAAATCTGACTAAATGTTGAAGAAACCCTTTAAGGAGTTAAAACCTCGAAGAAAGGACAAGTACGAAGGAGTTAGTGGGAGAAATCCTTCAAGAAGAAGGGCTTTGAAGGTTTTTCTAGATAAATGATCAAGATCCATCCAGGAGAAGAAGAATCATTCTAGACCGTCAGATCTAGGAGAAGTTGCACGTTGGTTATCCGTGGGTCCTTTCAGAAATTCATGAACCGAAGAATTTGGAGTTTAGAAGTGTGAAAAACACTGAAGTCTGGAGCCACTAAGAGATCCTAGCCGTTGGCTGGAAGGTTGAGACGTGGCAACAAATAAGCGAGTTTGGGAAAGAACAACTTCAGAGAATTTGCGCCAAGAAGATAATGATCTTCACGAAACTGTGAAGTGAAAAGTAGATCCAAGTCGTCCATTGGGATAAGACATGTGGTGTTGGGTTAGGTCCTTCGCTACTTTTTTATTAAGAAGGAATGACATTAGGGAAGAGTGGAGAATCACCGAAAGATTGGAACCCTTGAGTAGATTTGAGCCATCCTTGGTTCGACAGATCTGGATCGTCCATCCAGAGGACAAGCGTCAGTAGGGGAAAGGGTTCAGAACATAGACACTTCATGGAAAAAGGGTGTGTGCAATGTGAAGAACTCCCAAAGGTCGGAGTCTGAAGCAGATCGTAGCTGTTGGCTATTGGATAGGTGAGAACCGTCGATTCTCACGCTAGATGTGTTTGCAGTTTAGAGTTCGGGAAAAAGGGTTGCAGCTGTAGTTGAAGTGGCCAAAGTCGGAAGTCCAAATCGCTTGAGGATATTAAGCCTCGGGTCATAGTCCGAGGTCACATGAGGAGAGGGGCTAGCAAAAAGGAGTTATCACTCAAAATTTCAAAGATTAAGGAGCGTTGAAGAAAGGGTCCGCGGGTTCCATGTGATCCACGCCTAAGGTGATAAAGGGCCTGTGTTAATTCAATTCGGGGCTAGAAAGGTCTCGGGGATCTAATCCAACTCAGAGATTTGAATATCCTTGACTAGGAGGTCACGTAGCCCCGAGGAGAGAAGGGCGGTCTACATCATGTGTGTTTAGTAGGATCTTCCTTCTAGTGATTAGACTATTTTTCCTTGAAGAGACCTTACTCTGATACCAATTTTTCTCTTTAAAACAATTGAGTGGTTAAACTGTAGTGAAGGAATTGGATTTGATACCAATTGTTGAAACACACACTGAAATTGAGAG
>SNQJ01S0029596.1:118383-141710 GCA_010110895.2 Picea sitchensis | reverse complement strand
GCGATTAACCTGTGGCTTGAGAAACCGCGACTCAGGGGCATCTAAGCCGTCAAAATCACCCGGGGATCGCACCCGGCCTGAGCCACACCAACCCTTAACATGGTTGGATTTTTTTGTCCCCGCAGGTTTCAAACCGGTGACTTTAACATCACGGAGTGGCTTAACAACACACTCCGTCACCGATTGTCCTACACCTCGGGGACTCGCTTTGGTTTCTTTAGTGGCTCATAAAGATACAAGTTTTATTCCACATCTATGCCTTTTTAAACTTGTATTTTAGTCTTCCTTATTCACACATTTTCACATGTTTGACCTTCTTCCTATTCAGATTTAATTTGTTTGTGTCACACCCCCACAACCTTCCCACAGGTGATTTATAATCCAACAAATATTTTATTTGTGATTCCAAGGATACATTGTACCTCTCTTATTATCTTTACCACATGGCCTACACTGAATTCTGTTGTTTCTTTATTCTTAGCAACAAAATGCACCCAATAAAAAAGAATGCAAAACAATCTATACGCAGAAGAGAGATCAAATTCTACGCAAAACAATCTATTTTAAATCCACGCACATGTATCCACACATAACAATCTCTACACAGAAGAAATATCACACTCATTGCACACCTCCACGCACATGTATATACACACACACTAATTTATACATAGAAGAACAAAAGAGCAATGGATGTATTGGATCTCATACCAATTGGAGGATAACTAGTGGGAATAGATATATAAAATATATATTGTTCGATTCCGTCTTATAACAATGAGTGACTGGCCTTGTATAGATATTTTAGTGAAGGGACACACCCTTCACAACAATCAATTACAAATATTAATTATTAATGAGAATTTAGTTATTCTACATGTGTGGACATTGTTCTCACCTTGTCCACACCAAAAGACACTTGCTGGAGTTGAGGAAACACAATTGTTATGCTAGGTATGTTGTTTTCACCAATAGGAGAAAAATGGCCATTGTCTCTCAATGTCTTCGATCCATGAGCTAGGGCATGCAATAAAAGGAAAATGATGGATTGATAAAAGAGATGTTTGTTCCATTTGAATCATGTACATATAATAGTGATAAGGATGCCCATCATATGGGATTTCTAGTTCCCTATAACTATTTTCTTGGATGATTTCAAAAACAAGATATTTCCTAGTGGGAGGAAATGCAAAAATTACAATGGAAGATCAAAGTGGGAAATATTTGCCAGAAAAGTGTGAATACATAATTACCTTGGAAACACCTAAACACACTTGATGGAGCTAAAGAAATGTATTTTTTATTCTTAGTGTGGTTTTTTAACCCCTCAGAGAAAAATGACCATTATCCCTCAATAGATTTGGGTTGCAAGGTAGGGCTTGCAATCGAATGAAAATTGATGGATGGATTGATGAGAATGCATATAATATTATCACCTCCACTAGTTGAAAACACACTTGATAGATGTGACAAAATGCAGTTGTGAATGATTCGTAAGGTTTTTTACCCATGGGAGAAAAATGATCATTTTGAACAACTCCTAGTTGCGAGCCAGGGTATGTGATAAAGTGAAAAATGATGGATAAATATGTAATATATTGATTCCATTAGAATAATGTGCATATAATAAATATATGGATGTTCATATGATAAAAGTTCCACTACCCTAAAATGATTGTCTTAGACAGTTTAAAAAACCAAGATTTTTGTCAATGAAAGGTAATGCAAAAATTACATTAGGTGGTCAAAGTACGAAATGCCTACCATGAAAGCACGAGGACAATGATATTAAATTGATCACTCCTAAGCACACTTGGAAGATTTTATAAAACATCATTGTGATTCTCAATGTAGTTTTTCAATCCCTGGGGGGAAAATGGCCATTGTTCTTCAATGGATTTGAGCCTAGGGAGACCATTCATTCTTCTTAAGAAGTAGCCCCTGAAAACATTTTAAAGAGGAAACATCACTCACTTTATATACTATAGAATTATCTATAATTCCTAGACATCAAGGTTTCTCAAAGGTAACTAAAAGGGAAAACTATAAATGATTATTATTCTCAGGTCCTTGTATTCATTCACTTTGAACTCTCTCAACACCCTTGAAATATTGGAAAAAATGGTTAGCACAAACATGTTGAATATTTCTTTATCACATATTAATGAAAATAGCATGACTATGAAAAATTTAGGGGTTATGAAACCCACATCAATATTATGGTTCTCAAAAGAAGAAATATGTTTTAGGAGTTGGAGTATTTCTTTTTTCTGCTTGAAGTTCAAATTGTTAATTTGTTTTTGAAGAATTTGTTAAATTATTTTCATTTGAATACCACCATTTTCTCTACTCTTTATGAATAAATAAAATGGGGATTTTCCACCTTAGTCTCCCCTTAGTTAGATACTTATGTGTTTGATTGTGGATCCAACCCATCTCAACCACTTGTATCGATTCTATTGAATCTAAACTCCCGTGTGGTTGGGTAGGCTAACTTACATGTGTCTAAAATGCTAGGAAAAGACAAAGGTTATGGAGATGGTAACTCAATAATGAGATTCTCGTAGAAACATATTGATTTTGTTAGAGACACTTTACATTAATAAGTGTAATATAAGACAAACAAGGTTCACTTCTTGTGAGTTTCATCTCTAGGGAGAAAGCGTCCCATTGCAACCTCATGTCCTAACTCAACCTCTATCACCTAAACATGTTGAAAAAGAAAGAATTGATCAAGCTCCAATTTCCGTGGTCGGACTTTTAAAAGATTAGTTTATGAATTCTCAAGTATCTTGATAGAATGATTCTCTTAGATCATAAGACTTTCTTTCTTATCTAGTCCAAATCACACCTAGTTCAAGCTTTGGTAGAGGTGATCTTTCCTGATCATGAACCAATTACTTCCTAGTGCCCCAAGACAAGATGAGAATGACATGATGCTATTATATCATGTATGCCTCACTTCTGAAGAATGCGAGTTGCATCAACATCATTAAGAGAATATGAAACCTCATTCACATGATAAGAGAAAAATATGGATGGGTTGCTTTGTGGGAGGATGGCATTTCACAAAAAAAGGGTCTTCCTTTGAGGCCATGGATGTGAAAATGAAACTATTAGAAGAATAGGGGATAAAGTTGTTAAAGAACAAAAATAATTACTTGCATAGAAATTGTAGATAATATCATTTGATGAAGAGTTACATGCGTAGGAAACTAAGATTTGACACCATATAAAAAGTGAACAAAATAAAAAATTCAAATGGAGCTCAATTGAGGCTCAAATACATTAGCTTCAAATGAGGATAAGTGAAGTAAATACTTTTGTAAGGGTTTTGGCCACCAAATAAGTTGTTAACAAATTCTTAGTGTTGAAATCACACAATTAGAGGGAATAATCGACCCAAATTGATAAACTCACGAACTCTTCAAACTTATGCACAATGGTCTAAAATGGTAAGGGTTTGAACATACATATTCATGTAGGAATATGAATAGTTTTATGACACTAAAAAAAGTGGGGCCATATTACACTATCACAAGGGGAAAGGTCAGGTGTACTCATTTTTATCAATAGAAATATGAACACATACACATTTACAATCACACTTCCTATAGTCTTAATTAGGTTCAATCACTAACTATTTTATAGTATATAATAGGACTACCAAAATGTTGGCAACCAATTCACATTTTTTCATTGTCTAATAAGCTGCCTACACCAATGTTTTGCAAACATCAATTTTTCATCGCAATTTTCAAAAAAACGACATTTTCATTTTTTGCAACATTTGCACATTTTCCTTTGTTTTCTTTTCACGACTGTAAGCGTGAAAACTTAGTCTTTCGAAGTCACATTGAAATTATCATCTGAACTGTCATTATCTCTTTTGTCGATATGCCTATTGCGCTTACCTTTTATTTATCATTATACAACTGGCAAGATCCGTTGATCGGTACTCATGCTTTGATTGATTGTGTAATTTGGTTTCATTGAGTTTGGAATGCATTGGCATTTGGATTTGAATTTTATCTGACCTACTTGACCTTTGGTTTCATAAGATACATGGGTGTTATGGTTAAATCTTTCATATATATCTTTAATATGATACCTATGTTTGTGTTTTCATAACTATTGGCCTGTTGATTATATGAATACCCATCGACACATTGGTTAAACTATTGATATTAGCCAATACATTGGCGCATAGTTGATTTTGGTTTTGATTTATATGTCAGGTGTTTAAAACTATGGCATAACGTTGATTGCGCGCGTTGGTTTATACACTTACCAGTGTTTCATTGGTCAGCCAAGTGATATGAGTGTTGAACTATGCTATGATGGGTAGAACAGCTATAAGCCGGCGGTGGTACCTTTGGCAATAACTATTATGCATGGCCAGTGAATAACTCCACCACCTTCGCACGCTGGCATTTATGCCTATCCCTTATTCCCCGCTTACCTCTGTTAGCTCGGATAACCTTCGTGCACTCTGCTCCTGTGTGCTATGATCCAAACCCTGGACTTACCGTGTGCTCGGCTCCATGGCACCAGTCGTACGAATCGAGCCAAACGACAACCAAGCCCTGTTAATGTTTGGCAATGCCTGCAAAGACTTGGAGGATAACGGATGGTTCACCTTCGTGCAACGATTTGAGGGTTTTAATCTAGCTATAGCACGATAGTTTTCCATGACTTTCGATGGCTATAGAGCCAAGGTGGGTGACATACAGTTGGAAATTGATGAGAATTTTATCAGTTCTGCTACAGGGTTACCTACCACAGGACATCGTTGGTTCAAAAATTGTAAGGTCGAGGAGGTGCCATTGACACTGTTGTTCCTCTTGCGAAAGGTCACTTCTTGTGACAGAGGTATGCCCATCTCTGCACTTAAACCACGATGACACGATACTTTGATGGTAGTCAAACAGTTCGTGACCTGTGAAGGTCGATATGGACTTGTGTTTCTCTACCACCTGCGTTTGTTAATGAATTTTATGGGATACTCGTTGAATATGCCCTTTTACTTTCAGCGCAGCCTATATAAAATGTCGAAAAGGTTTAAAAGGAAGAAGGATGACAACAGCCTATTCCACCATGGACTTATAAAACTTATCATTGTTTATCACTTGAGTTTAAATGGTGATAGCTGGAGAGCTTTCATCGCTCGTAATGGTTTTGAGGATACAGACCCTGTCCAGGTTGACAAGCCAGTGGTAATTGAAACCAAGGCCGAGCCACCTGTGCCCTTCCATATCCTATTGCCCTCTCCTAAGCCTTCGGTCAACCCTGCTATTAACTTACCAGATGTTAGAACTGAGAATGCTGAGACTATTAAGAAGCCTGCGAGCAAAAATCCCAAGGCAAACCCTACTGCTAATGCCAAGGGTAAAAAGAACGCTCGGCTTATTTCGAGAATGGCCAGGAACAAACCTAAACCCTCTGCTGAGTCAAAGCCTATAATCCTTAATGAGGATTTGGATTCTGACGTAGAACGTTTTCTAGCCACTGAGTACCCTTACTCGCAGGCTTTATGCCCCAAACCACCTTATGATTTCGTGTCGAATCTTCCCCCCTGCCTAAGAAACGATCCCAGTTACCTAGGGATTAAATTGCCTAACAAAACCCTCAACAATGTGTCCAAACCCTCACCTTCTCTTTCAAAACCCACATAGCCGTCCTATGACCAATGCGATTTATGGTTGGAACAATACTACATCGATGTTCCCATGCTCCAATCGAAAATTCAATCGCTGGAAGATCAGATTGTAGTATTGACCAGTCAAAGAAACCAGCTCCAAGCAACTGATAAGAAGCAGAAGACAATAGGCTCCATCCTTTTCAAGAATGTTGAATCGGCCACAACCGTTATCAACTCCAAATTGGCATGATCAAGCCGTCTCGTCGCTGTACAGGTATGATTTTGATTTTGTGAATGAACAAGATTAATATAATGAGTCAAATTTGGTTCTCGAATAGCTCTGTTTATATTTCGAAATGGCCCTGTCATAATATGTGCATCCTGTATATTGTTTTGCTTTGCTAAAAATAAAAATAAATTTCAATTTGATATACGATCTGCTCATAGATTTTTATTGGATTTGAATGGTCTGCGTTTGGATTTGACCTGTTCGTTTGTCTGATTGAAGTAACGAAATTAATGGTTTGTTTTCAACTGGATTTGTTTTGTATCTATTCCGAACAGGAAGTTTTTCATGCTCAATTTAGAATACGATTATGATTGGATTTGATTTCATTATGGTTCATATGCTGTGATTGGCAAATGATTTCAATGAATTTGGTTGTTACGATGCTGTGTCATATAATGTTCTAGATTTGATCATTTCCAAGTTGGTAAAAATGACTCTGTTTTTATTAAAACAATACGCTCATTTAAGTCTGTGCGAATGATATTCACGCCCGAATCATGGAACGTTTTGATCCACGATGACTGTGTAAAACCCCAGCTGTTAGATTCGTTTGATTAGATAGCTGTATCTTCAGTTAGTTTGATCGATTTTATGAATTGCATTCATATCAAAATAGATTTGATTACAGTTCTGTTCTCAAACGAGTTTGTAAAATCGGTTCAACTTATGTCATTCTATTAAATTCGTATGAGGAGATTCAGGTAATAGTTGTTTCTAAATGCACTCAAGAAAAGATTTCGTGAATGATTTTGTCTGCCCCAATTTGTAATAGCAAACGATCGACCAATTCTCACGAACTCTGTTACTAATTAATTGATCCTGTTTGATTTCGAATGGTATAATAATTTCAAATTAAATGATTCGTTTTCAAATAGCTGTTGGATGTTAATTGAATTTAATTCTTTAAAAGATTTTCAATTGATTTTAATACTGATTTTGTGTCTTATTTTAGACCAGCTACAGAATCAGAGGATTCTGTAGCTAGTCTATAGGATTAGATTTTTATCATTTTATTAATAAAGGATCCTTCTAACTTGTCCATTTTTTACCCTTTTCAGGTAAATTCGAATTGCATGGGACATGTTGGACAGTCTAGGGGATATTTGTGTGTTTTAGTTTATTGTAGTTTCCTAGTTTAGTTAAACTTGGGATATCTTCCCAGATTTATGTAAACAGTTTTGATAACTTCCACAGGGAGGTTTTACCCTGTGGAAAACATATAAATACTTATTATTTTTGTAATAAGGATGATCCTCACTTGTGGGAGAACCAGGCTATGGATTTCTAATACAAACTGAGACATAAGTTGATGTTCTGCTACAACTTTCACTTTTCATAATATCAATCTTTTGTTTCATGTTTATGTTTATCAATTTGCATTTGATTAGTGGCTACTTTAGCTATCACAGTCTTTTGCAAAATGATATGAATTAATTAATATGATCTATGTCTGATTTCTTTCAACATTTAAAAACACAACAATTACTTGATTCAGTTAATGAATGACATATTTCTCTTCTTCATCAATTGAATTATTTTTGTATAAGTCTTTGCATACAGGTTTATCTAATTGTGGAGATCTATAAATTATATGGTTGTTGTGATTTTTTATGTCTTGTTTGTCCTGTAATCAAACTTAAAGATAACTGCAGCTATCATTTACGAGAAGCTCCTGGATTATTCGGTGCGGGTTTCCTCCCTCCGATCAGCTAAGAAGATCATTATACACAGGACAAATCTGGAGCATTTCTCCAGGTTAGTTTGTGATTTATTTTTGTTAATTTCTTTTAGTATTTTAGTTAGATATATTTGTAGTTTAGATTAGTGATTTAGTTTAGTTAGTTTTTCTGTTTTATTTCTGTTCATAAAATTATAAAATAAAAAATATATCTTTCTTCCTTAGGACAGAATGCAAACGAGGTTTTAAGGTTTTATTTAAATATGTAAATTGTAGATATTGTATATTTTGTGAATAAGTTATATTTATGTTAGTAGTTAGATAGTTAATTAGTTAGAGTTAGTATAGTATTAGTTAGTAGATTGCATATATAGAATAGTTAGATTAGTTAGTTTGTTTTAATAGTTGGTTTTTAGTTAGATTAGTTTATTATTAGTTTGTTTTAGTTAGATTAGTTTAGTTGTTTTTTTAATAGTTGGTTTTAGTTAGATTAGTTGTGTAGATTAGTTTTTAATTTTTTGTTTCTGGGATATATATAGGATAATGGAGCCGCTAAACTTCGAAGGTGGTTTCATCTAAGCTTGGGTGGAGCCGCTAAACCCGTCAGGGTGGTTCATCCCAAACGGCTTGGGTTATTAGACAACCCCAGACCGGTTCCACTCTCTCAGTTGACGGACGGTCAATTTCGCCCGTTAACACAAACCAACATGATCCTTGTATTTTCTACCCTAATGATACTTTACATAACTCTTCATTATACTTGGACAAATCTTCATCTTCCCTCATGGTTATAACCATTGTGATTTACACATTCCCTTTGTTTTACTTCATTTCCTTGATTACTTCATAACAATCAATTTTATCATTCCCTTTTCCTAGAAAACATCTAGGGAAGTGCAACTTATCCTAGAAAACTCATTGGAATATTGAGCGCACCTTTTCAGTGGACAGAGCCTCCGGAAAGTGAAACCCTAGTTTTTACTGGTACCAGAAAACCAAAACCAGTACCAGAAGTACCAATCCAATTTTTCACAGATCAAGTTTTAAGGGGTAAAACTTGGAATTTATGAAAATAGACAGCTCCAGTCTACTCGCCTTAGCCCAACACATCTAGTCCCTGGATCAGAATTTAAAAAATTGAAGTTTGAAAAATTAGGGTTTCTTCATAAAACCCTAAGTTATAGTTGAAGTACCAGTTGCAGTGCTAGCACTAGTTGCAATACCAGTTGTAGTCACCCTTGAAGTTTTTAAAGGTTTTATTTATTTATTACCGTTTCTACCAGATGGTGCCACTACCTACAAATACTATCAAAGGTATGTACTTACACATGATTAAACTATATTATTATTTTAAAGAGTACTTGTAGGATATATTGTCTAAGCAACAATCAAAGATCCATAAGGATCTCAGATCCAACACATTCAAGAGGAACTATGCACCTCAGGTTTGATCACTTGGATATACATCTATTTGTTATGACATTATTTTGACCTTATGAACATCTAGGTTGTATGTTGAATTTATGACCATAATACTAAACATTGGTCAAAACTAAAGTAAAGGTATTAGATTGATTAAAGTTGAGATTATAGAGTTTATTCTCTAACTCATATTTCTTTCAAGATATCATATTTTCTTAGTACATAGGACATGTTGAAGAAAACACTTGTCGTCTTGAGTGAAGGAGATTTAGAATAAAAACAACAACATTCATTCTTGAGGACAAGTCTCGAGGTTCCATGTTTGATTGGTTAAGTTGATAAGATTCAAATTTGTACATGTCAAGTTTGATAACTACCTCATAGTTGAGATAACAATCTTTTAAAAGTCTTATACCTGGTAGCATGTTAGCATATTGAGATCAATGCTTATTGTAATTATTTACCAAATATAACTAACATCTCCTCTAGGATAAACTTCTTGTTTTGGTCCCATGTTACCATGAAGGAATGATTGATCACAACACTAGAAGAATGTGTCTCTCAGTATTGTATTTCTTACTTTTAACCTTTGTTTGAGGCAGATCACATGTGATATCTTTAAAGGAGCTACTCCAACGATTGTTCTAATTATTTATTTAAAGAGTATTATTCTTGCCCACTATTTCTCCCTTGTTGTTATTGTTCCGAGTAGGTCATGGGTTCCCTAAGGAAACTATTGTGAAGGTTGCAGGAGGAAACATATTAAATGAGACATGAAGTAGACTATTCAAGTTGTATACATTACCGTATACATCCATGTACCAAAGAAAATGAAGAAGAATCTACTTTTGAGATACATAGTGTTAGCACCAGAAGTCACTCCTGGATTGCGATAGGAGTAAGCCTGATACCCATCAGTTTTATATGTCACGGTGATAAATTGGGGTGGTCGAATGGGCGTAGACCCAGGAGGATATTTATTTAACTCAGAAAACTATGCCAGGCATGCACAAGTAGGTGAGGTCTTGATCTAACTTTAGTCAAGAAGTTGAGTTTAAAATGAACAGAGGGAAGACTTGGTGAGAGTGGTGAACAAGACTGCTATGGGCATCAGGCCTTCCAACATCTTGAAGAAGAAAAACAAGACACTGAAATGTGCCAAGAAGAAACAGTCACAACAACATAGTGATAAAACCTACTTCACAATGCTACCGTAACAACTCGACTGGATCTTCTAATTCCAAACTATTCAGTGTAAGAGGGAGAAAATAACATAGGAAACTACCTAAAACTGGTGATAATATTTCTATGATCAAACATACATCACAACAATACATATACCCTCGACTGGATCCTCCAATTCCGAGTGTTTTAACATAGTTGTTTACAAAGATATGAAAATAAGATGACTTTCATTAAACAAGAAGTCTCAAATACAGATACATAACTAGAGAAACTAGTGCTTCATAAAATATTTACAATACGAGAGCCTAGCTCAACCATCAACACTTACAAAAACATAAAAACTGAGTATATATACTCAGAGCAACTCGCCACTTACAACAAGAGAGTTGTTGAGCCATTAAATTCCAAGTTAACGTGCACAAGCTCTTCTTTTCTGACGGGAACATTAGATCGACATGGCTCTTGTAGGGGGACCTACACACAGGGGTACCATAGGTTGACTGCTCTAGACCTTCCACACCTTCCATTTATGGATTGAGCTGAGGTTTCAACCACCTGCTCAATCTTCATTAACTTCTTTCTTCCCTGGAGAGTGGTCGAGACTATAGGCACAAAAGATGACCACTTGCATGCTCTCCAAGGCTCGGAGACTGGCCTCCTTTATTCTGGATCCACCCTTAATATAACCCAAGGCCATGACCCGGTGCCTATATTTAAAGGAATTTCAGAACTTCTCCTACCGGGAATTCTCGTTTCTGTGCTTTCGAAATCCCTGACACTGAATCCAATGACATGTTCAAATGATTGCCACCTATCCATAGGGATCGATGGTCCAGATCTCCTTTTATTAAATGACCATGATCGCCCGCCACTCAATGAGTGCTTAAATTCAACTAACCCCCACTTTCCAACCTTTATACCTCGATACCAGGTGCTAGGACTGTGGGCCCAACCCAGAGGCGCTTTTGCGAATCGATGATTCCTAATGCAATGGGAGGAGCAACCCTTCACCTTTCAAAGTCCCGGTGGTCGAAATAGAGACATGGAAAACTTATGTTAGCCCCATCCCTTTAGCTCCACCATATGGCCTTCGGCTATGACCCGGGGCTAAAACCATGGGCACTTCATGAATTTTGGGTTTCAGGGTGGGATATGGGTGCGTTTGCTAATGGAAACCCCGAAATGCTGACCCCTGGGTAGCACAATCGACTGCCATTTGTCCCCCTCTCGGATTGGATGGCACAAATTAAATCGTGACTTTGGTTGGTAGGGATGATCCTTGGCACTAAACCTTGGGAAAATCCATAACTCAGGTTTACTCAATGACCGTCGATCTGCCTCGATGATATATCATCACTATTGAAGCTAGTCTTTTCCCGCTCGCTTGATTTGATTTCGCTATTTGACTATTTCCAGTGTTATAGACTGTGGGAATGGGGGTTTGGCTGATTAGACTTAGACTTGGGAAGGAAAAGATTCAATGATGGAGGTAAAAGGAGGAGGGATCGACCTTCAGAAGAAACTGAGGAATTCAGGGCCGATCTCTTCCAGGCATATTGACAGGGAAGGACTAGTCGATTGAGAAGGATGACCACAAATGAAAGAGAAAGACATGCCGAAATGGGAAAGGAAAACCAAAATCAGTCGATAGAAGGGGAGAAGACAAGACAAATTACAGACACAGAAGAAAACACAGATCCCCAAGGTCTTGACAAGAATATGTGATAACATTAGGCTCCATGGGGGATGGAAGGCTCCCTGTGAGCTGCCAAGAATGCGCAACTCCAGTGCCTTGTTGTTGGGTTGTGGAGTCTTTATTAAAACTGAAAAAAAAGTAGGAAGAAAATATTTACAAACAAAGGGGAGATCCACTCATGGCTCAAATAAAACACTTCTTCAGGAAATGCCCACTCACAGGGCCATTAAAAACCTCCTCGCCCTCCAAATCCTGCAACCTGTAAGTATTATTTAAAAACACTTCAGAGATTTTGAAGGGCCCAATCCAGAGGGCTTCAAACTTGCCATGCTTTCCTCTGTCCTACCTAGGTGAATCCCATTTAAGCACTAGATCTCCCAGCTGGAAATCTTCTTTTCTCGCCCTTCTATCAAAGGCTTGTTTGATTTTTTGTTGACGGTTATGAGCTTTGTCCATCACTTGCTCTCTAGTCTGCTGCACTTCCACCAATTGATGGATCCTTTTGATCATATCATTAGGATCTCCTTGATAATCCTGAAAGAATTTTTCTACAAGTAGAGCCAACTGAGAAGGAAAAACAACTTTTGTCCCATAAAAAAGCTGGAAAGGGGAGATGCCTAGGGATCGTTTTGTTGTCACTCGATCAACCCACAGAGAGAATTTAAGATTTTAATCCCAACCCTTCTTATTGTCTTCTAATAGTCCTTTAATGAGCTCGATCAGAATTTTGTTAGATGATTCTTCCAGTCCATTGCCTTGGGGATAATAAGGAGTGGAGTGAACTAATGAAATCCCAAACTGCTCATAGAACTTGACCAAAGGCTCAAACTTGAAGGAGGCCACATTATCAATGATAATTCTGCTGGGACAACCAAACCTCACTATGATATCCTCTAGGAAGTTGATGATTACGTTGTGAGAAGTGCTCCTTGTGGGGATAGCTTCTGTCCATTTGGTGAAATAGTCTATGGCAGTTCGGATCCACTTGTGATGACCACTTGAAGGAGGATGACTCTCCCCAATAAATTCTAGGCTCCATTGCTGAAAGGGTCCTGAAGATACCATAGGATTTAGAGGTAGGGACTTCAGCTGTTTCTTTCTTGAGAATTTTTGACACTTGATACAGGCTCTGATATTTCTGCAGACCTCAGTGAATAAAGTGGGCCAGTAGTACCCAACCCTGAGAATTTTGTAGGCTTTGGTCTTATAAAAATGGTTTCCCCCACATAAGTTGTCATGAAACTCAAACATAATCTTTTGGGCCTCCTGTGGGTCTAGACATATCAGAAGCACTCCTAGAGGGTCTTTCCAATACAAGACTTGGTCAATGAGGCAGTACCTGATTACTTTGAGCTTTAAATATCTTACCTTGATTTTTTCCATGTCATCAGGGGGCCTTAACTCCTACATGAAATTTATAACATATTTATACTAGGTGCATCCTGCCAATGGAGGGCTATCTTGAGAGCTGCTATTAGACAACTCATCCTGCTAAATTTCTAACCAAGTGTTGATGAAGTTAACCCCCAATGCTTTACAATTAGATTCAGCCAACAAATTGGCTAAACCCTAGCCTTTAATTATTTTGGTGGGTTTTATTTCAAGATCAAACTCAAGGATTTTGGCAATCGACTTGCTCCTTCTCTCGTCTATGTCAGGATGAATGAGAATGTCCTTCACAGAAGCTGAAGGGACATATGCAATGATTTTTGAATGAAAGCATAGACTCTGAAATATTTAAGGGCCTTCACCAATGCATAGGCTTTCTTCTCCATGATGTAATATTTGACCTCTGCATCTCTCAATGCTTTGCTGAAAAATGAAATGGGCTAATCCAACCCTTCTGCATTGTTTTGTAGTAAAACAAATGCCACTATGTCAGATGAAGAAAAGGAGAAAATCCGAAAATCCTTTGAGTAATAAGGACTAATAAGAACAGGTGCTTCAGTCAAGGCCTTCTTGATTTGTTCAAAATATTCTCTGGATTCAGAAGTCCATTTAACCTCATTTTCCTTTCTCAACATGGCTGTTATAAGTTTTACCATCTCAACAAAGTTAGAAACAAATCTCCTCAAAAAATTAATTTTCCCCAGGAAAGACTAGATTTCTTTCCTAGATCTTGGGAGTTACAGTGTTTGGATTGCTTCAACTCTGCTGGGATGAATCTTGACCCCCTCAGTTGATACTATATGCCCCAATAATTTCCCTTCCTTCATGGAAAACAATGATTTCTTGGGATTTAAGGAGAGACCAAACCTTCTGCATTTTAAGAAAACCCTTCTTAGATGACAACAATGATCTCTGTCTGACTTGGAGAAGAACGTGATGTCATACAAATAGACGAGCACAAATTTGTCCCTTTCTCCAATGAAGCCTATGTCCATGGATCGCTAAAAGGTCGCTCCTACGTTCATTAACCCAAAGGGAATTTTGGCATACATGAATGCGCCCCAAGGAGTGGTGAAGGCTGTATTTTCTCTGTCTTCAGGTAAGACATAAATTTGGTTATAACCGGAAAAACCGTCAATCATGGAAATCCTCGATGCACCAGTTACCCTTTGTAGAATATGTTCCATTTTTGACAAGGGGTAATTGTCTTTCTTTGAGATTCTATTCAAGTTTCTAAAATTGACACAGAGTCTGATTTCTCCACTCTTCTTTCTCACCGGGACCAAGTTGGCCACCCACTCTGAATACCTCAAAGGCACAATGATCTTAGCATCCACCAACTTCTTCATATCTCTCTCCATTATAGGCAACATGATCCAGGTGGATATCGATGGCCACCCACCTTTTCCAGCTGGCTCAAAATAACTTTCTAGCAATTTTGATAATTTACTATTTTTAGTAGTTTTTCGGGTCCTGAACTTCTGGAGTCGTTTTGAGGCCCTAAACGATGTTTTTTGGGGTATGTAGCGATCAAAAAATTAAATTTTGTGCAAATTTTGTAGTCCTCAAATAGATCTTTCCAATGGGCTATCATACACCTAAAACGAAGATCATATGCAAAAGTTATGAACCCGGGAAGTTGATGTACTGACTTACCCAAACGGGGCCCACATGACTTTTGGCGCTTCATTTCCTAGGGTTAGGTTTTTGGATGTGCATGGTTTTTTGAAACTCTTGTTTATTGTAAAAAGGCCTTGAGAGCCTCATTTTAATGATCTTCTTGTGAATGAGTACAACTGTCACATCTCTTCTCAGAGATAAGCCGCCACCATTCTAGCAAGCTTGTTTTCCGCTGCATTTTACAGTTTCATCTTATTTCCTTATTGAATAGAAAACCAGTTTTACTGTATCTCTGTTATTATGTGTTACGCATATGGTAATAATATGTAGTCATTTCATTCTGCTCATAAAATATAGATCACAACAACATAGGATTAATCTGTCTTAATTTATGCCTAAATGGTTTGGCCTCTTCTTTTAATGGGATCTTATGCTCAATGACAATTGTGTCATATGTTCTGGGATCTTCGTAGGTCTAGGTGAACACATCAGAAAACTGCTTTAAAATCTCAACATACTTGGCCCTCTGCTCCTTGGATAGACTGCTTGACAGATTGACATGCTTAGGATCCTCCTCTGTACCAATGTTGCATTCAGATATGTCAGCCTCATCAACCGGCTTCTTAGCTTTTACTGCCATGTCATTATTGTCAAAGATCCTCTCCAAAGGGACTAGTCCCTTTGGAATGTGATTTCTTGGTAACTGCACAATGTGATGATTAACAATATTCTCTAAAAATACATCATTATGTGTGTTACTCTCAGAATATGTAATGCAGAAAATTGATCAACGACTTCCAGGAATAATTTGATCTCAAGATCATCCTCAAATACTTTCTAGTGCTTGACACTGTTAGGTATAAAGGGTCTGCATTTTACTTCTATATCATATCTGAGCTTTGGTGGAAGGGGAACTTTGAAATTACTCGTTGAAACAACTAGAGAGTCAACCACCACATTCTCTTCTCTAGGAATGAATGAAATGTTGAAAGCCAAGAAAAGATGTCTATTAAATCCCACACTTCATTCCTATAAGATCTAAGCCTCGGATGCTTGTCATTTTAAATATTCCTAAATTTTTTTACAACCAACTTGGCATCCAAAAACACAGATATTTATTTGATTCCCATGTCTCTTGCGACCCTCAAACCCAACACAAGAGCTTCGTACTCTGTCACATTATTGGTAGTTTCAAATTCTAATTTATAATACATGGGTATGGTCTCTTGAGTTGGTGATATAAACACCATTCCAACACCAACACCTTCCTTGGAGGAGGATCCATCAAATAAAATTTTCCAAACATAAGTCATCAAAAGGGGGCTTTCACAGAGAGTAATGGGCTTTCTGATTTCAAAAGGAGGCTTGGGGGAATTAGTGAGTTGCAACAAGCTAGATCCTAAATCGATATCCAGGGAAAAGATAGGATTATTGGTGGGGTCTACCTCATCACTGATAATGTAGGCCAACTGAGCTTCTCTATACAGTCTCCTATGCTCCCCTCTGAACACTATAATAGTAGCATATGTGAGGTCCATATGTAATGTTCCCCCAAGTATTTTTATCCAATATCTTGACAATAGCATATCGAACTTAGGGGGCACATCAGCTAGCACAATGACCATGACCACACTTTTCATGGGCAACTGAAACAAGGTCACGACCAGATATTTGATAACCCCAAGACACTGCACCCTTCTTGAATCGAAAGAGTACAAATCATGGTAAGCCTTAGTGACTCCTAGCTCGAGTTCTTCCATGACAATTTTGGGCACGAGATTATGGGATGAACCAGAATCCATCAGATAGTTATGCAACACCTTATCATGAATATTCAGGGATGTATAGAAGGGAGGGGATGAGTCATCTCTATCTTCTACCATAGGGCCTAAGATGATTGCTGACTTTTCATCTTGGAGGTTCACTGAGTCTGCGGAATGGCAGGAAGGCTCGGACTGCAGTAGTTTAGAGAGGGACCTTTTAAAATATTCATGTTTGACTAGCTCTGAAATGGGCACAGGAATTATAATTTTTTGAATTTCATGCTCAAATCTAAAGGAGGAAGGAGGCTTATGAACTTCCCTTACCTCTGAGACAGGGTCTTTGACTATTGGTGAGAGATTCTGAGCTTTCTTTCCCTTTCTATAATTCACTACACCTTTAGCAGGATTTTCTGCAATGAGGGGTCGATCATGGGTGTCTGAATTCCCCTATTTCTTCTTTGACCTGAGATTATATTTATTGGTATTTCTATTATTAGCTTTCTCCCCCCTAACCAGCTCATTTCTTTGACTGTTCATGAGGAACTCCTCGTAGGAAGACTAAGTTAAATGGGGAAAAGGGGAGGTGTCTCCAATACAATGAATTTCAAGGTCAAGCTCTTCCTCTTCCCTCTACTCATCATCAACGAGGTTATTTTGGAGAGGGGTTTGAATCCTCTGAACATCTCTATCTCTGTTCCTTTGTTCCCTTGGCATAATTTGAGGGACATTGTTATTCGGCCTCCTAAAATTTCCTTTGTTGTCAACATTTTGGGGATTTCTGTACACAATATTCCCTTCTAATTCCAACCTTTCCATCCTAGCCGAAAGTTATTTAAGTATCTTGGTTACTTCACCCATTTGAGGGGGGAGGGCAGAGAAACATGAAGTGGAGGTTTCAGGTCTCTGCCTGGGTATGTCCCTATCAATCTTATTTCTGAGTCGAGAAACAACCAATATATTAGACTCTACTTCTACAACAACATCTTGCATATGAGCCAGGGAAGTGGCTCTTCTTTCCCTCAACAGGAGGCAGAAATCAGGGTCAAAAGCACTGACATAAGTAATTTTGGCTGAAGCCTATGTAGGCTTTACCTTTACAGGGATCTTATTGTACATCTTGTTGAACCTTTTGGAGAAGTCAGAGACAGATTCTCCCTCTTTTCTCTTTAGGGACCCAAACTCTGTGATATAATACATGAAATCCTTTTCATCCCCTCATTGTCTCAGAAAGACACTATCCAAAGCCTCAATCCTGTCGACAGATCCAGGAGGCAAGGTCCTGAACCATTTCCTAGCCTTGCCTTCAAGGCTATGAACAAAAATCCTCATCCACATGTCTGCATGCATGATGACATGATGATATGTAAAACTGTAAAAGGCCTCAAGGTGTTCCTCTGCGTTTATGTCTCCTTTGCCTGTGAACTTGGGAAACTGTTTAAGGTAGCCATCTACTGGGAGGGAATTAAGAGGTTGAGGCAAAACAAGGGGGGCATACCTAGCTGCTATTATGGCCTCCATTCTAGTCATAGGGGGATTTTCTCCTGCCATAGGGACAATAGGTGGAGGAGAAATAAGAGGGGAAGGGGTTTGGACAGGGGATACCGAAACTTAGCTTCGACGAGGATTTAGAGAAAAGGCTACATGGTTTGAGAGAGCAGGAGATTATTTGTGTGCAGTAGCAAAAATAATAGGAGGAGGGGTGGTAAATCCCGGAGTAGGGAAATCTCCTGAGGCACTAGGTCTAAACCATGGTACAATTTCAGGGGAGAAAGGAGTGACAAGGATTTCTCCCTCTAATCCCAGACCAGGAGGGGAAAAATCAACAGGGACACTCCCAAAATTTAAAGTTCGAGAAACTCCAGTAGAAGGTATGACAAGGGAATGAGGAGAAGAAAATGGAGCTTCAAAATAAGGACATGGAAAATTATCAGAAATACCTGGTTCAACAGTAGAAGTTCCTTCTTGAGAAGCCTTTCCCCTCTTGATAATTTTCTTCGGGGCAACTTCAGGCGTAGCTAGAGGCAGCTGTGGATGAGACTGCCTGTGTCTGCCTTTTGAAGCCAGCTGAGAAATGAGGTCAGACCAGTGGAGTCATCACAATGGATTCTCCAGGTGCATAGTAGCAATCTTAGATATACTGAGTTCTGATGCACCTTCAGAACCAACAAGATTTGTTGTTTAATCCTGGGGAAAATCTTCAACTTCGTCCCCGACAACGACGCCAGAAATGTTAGCACCATAAGTCACTCCTGGATTGCGGTAGGAGTAAGCTTGTGCCACACATTATTTTGGTCATTCTAATGATGATATCATAGACATGTGTTCAAGCTCCCAACATGGATTTTTGCCTGAGAAAAACAACTTCTTTCCTCCTCTACAAGGCCATTTTTTAGAAAGGGTCCACAGGCTTCTCATACTACACAGTGCAAAAATATATCATTTCTGCAAGCTTCTCTATGGTTGACCCATGGGATTTCCGCAGGCTGCTACATAGGCAGGGTGTGACGATGTTCCAAAGTTAAAAGAGGAAAGAGGTTTCACAAAGTTTCTAGAAGGGAAATCTTCTAGAATGTGAGGTGGCGTCTGTGTGGTTGTGATCCTATTGGTTTCTCTGATTTGGTGGGATCATCCTCATCCTTTTAACCACTTCACCTTCTCCTATATAATCATGGGCTTCTCATGGAAAATTTTAAGTAAGAAGAAGTAAGATTAAGCAAAGAATTGATGAAAGAATAGGCTAAAGACTGTGTGAAGAATTTTTCTCTTACTGATGCTTGAGGCCTCCATTTGTCCATCAAGATTTTGTGGATTATCTTCATGCGAATTTTGGAGAAAGTGTATGTGTGTGTTGGAACAAAGGACCACTAAAATGGAATTTGTGACATCAAGGAGATTCAGTTGTATCTTCTACTTTTCATTAATATAATACGGTGGCACGTCTCTTTCCCATAAAGTGATTAATGTTTTATTACATGACTCGATCACATGTTTAGGTTGTCATTGAATTCTACTATTGCTTCTTTCACGTTGGTTGGTTTGTGTTGTCACGGATCTAATTCTATAATAGCACTGGAGTGAAGTAGGGACAACGAAGATATAAGGAAGTGATTCGTAGGGTATGTTATCTATTCCTCTTTGGATAGTAAACTCAATGATTGCAACTTAGGGAAAGCTTCTTGTTCCGTCTCGTTTTTTTCTAGATCCAGGTGGATCTAGGGGGACCAGTTCATGTCCGCATCTACTGATTTACCCAATAACAAAATTGGCGACTCCACTGGGGAAGACAACTTGATTGTGGTTTTTGGTTGGCTGTTTACTTTTGACCTATTCGTTTTACTTGATATCAATCTTTGAGTCTTTGGGAGACCCATTCACTCTCCATGGGTTTAAAAGTCCACCTAGATGTTTTGCCTTTTTCTCCAAATTTCTTGATTTTTCATACACATCCGCACTGCACCTTATAGATAGCCTGCGGAAACCATTCATTTCCGCACCCTGGTGGTTTGTTTCAGCGCAGGATTTCTGCAACCTGCATGTTTTTGGCTCGCGGAAATCATCCATTTCCGCACTGTGTTATACTGCCCACCTGTGACAGTGTTTGAAATTTTTTTTGGTTTGGGTTTCGGCCTCTACTGCTGTCTAGTTTTTATTTAGACGACTGGACAAGGATTTTTAATGCCAATTCTTGAATTCTTCTGATTGTTTCAGCCTTATCTTGATTGGTTTCAAAGATCGAATACCTCTCTTTTGATATTTTTTTCAATCTTTGTTTTTAATTTTTATCGACAAAGATATAATCTATGGACTTGCGTTTGAGTTCTTGCTCAATCAAAGGTCATGGTTTGGATTTGGATTTGTACGTTGGTTACATCTTTTGGATTTCTTAATGATCAGAAAACATTTCTTATTCATATTTGAAGATACATTTTCTTATCAATTTTTATTTTTATCTCCATTGAAAGATCGATTTGGGTGTTTGTTGAGTGCTTTATTTTCATTGATTGCTTATCCTTTCTTAGTTACATCTCCGTTTTGGTTTCTTGAAAGGAAAAAATTAAAGTCTTTTTAGTCTTTTAAGCAATCATTTATACATAAAATATTGGCGTTTGAAAAATTGAACGAGAACGAATAGTGAAATTATATTGTCCATGATTGTTTGGTATTACATTAAAAAAAAAGGAATTGTATGTCGTAGTTCACATTATTCCAGAAAAATACTTTCTCCCTACTGTAGATAGAATTCATCGAACGAAAGTTTTCATCATTCATTTCTATTTTCACATTATTGGGTCGAAGTCTTACACAACATTGGTTTCATTCCCATCTCCCTCTTGAGTAACAACAACCTTTAATAATATTGTGAAACTCTAAAATTTAACTAGTAAATTTTTTTAGGGCTCTTTTACACCAAGATTAGCTAGGATAGAGCTTTGGAATAGGCAATGAGACACACTCTCCAAAGCACAAAACAGACAATAGTATCTTGTGATAGGGAGTGTTCAAATCCATTTGCAACATTTTGTCTAGGGAATCCCTTCTCACACAAGGGTCAAACCTGAGGTCACATTGAGATTGACAGAGTTACTCACCCTGCTTTGTTGGTCTTAGTGTAGAGATTGCACGTATTATGGGGGTCGCTTGAAGGTATACCCACAATGATGAGTGGAAGCCTCTCAATTTGATTTCGTGCTTGATACCTTGCCCTTGCGTGTGGATCAGACTATGAACTATTTCCCCAGGCATCACTGTTGTTTGTGGTAACTTTATTAGCCTATCTTCTTAGGATCTTACACAAGGTGACTATGGAGGGGCAAGTCTTCAAGGTACCTACAATCGATGTTGACCATACTCACCCGGGCTCCTTGGAGGGTATACCCACGATTATGTGTGGGAGATTGCACCACAATGTAAGTCCGTTAAGCAGGTCGTCAACGTAACTTTTTGACCCTAGCCCAACCCCTTATTATCTTGGTCTCACGACGTTGGATTTCATCACCAACTAGTGACTTCGAAATGAGAAGTTTTGTTTGCCTGGTTTGAACTCTAGATTTTATTAGCGAGTGTTGCTTGTTTTCATAGTTGGCCATAGATTTTTTTCGTCGAATTTTTGGTTCTGCCAACATAGACCCTCCTCATCGTTCACATAGGGTACAAGGACTTCCACCAAAAAACATGGAATATTCTACCCCTATACCCCCTCACACATCAGAGGGCTCTCCTCAACATAGTGAAGTCCAAGATACCAAACTAATACATAAGGAAGGTTCAACCTCTTTGGAAAGTTTTTGAATTATTTCTGATTCTGTGGAATCTTTTTGCATCCCTCCTGGATATGAATGATGTTTTCTCCGGATGAATTCTGCTGGGGAACTTGTTGTTGTTTCTTCTGGAACTCTAACCAGACCTTTTGGAGCTAACAATCCTTTCTAGACTACTGACATAGTTAGAAGCCCACCTCGTATGGTGCAAGACCTTTATGGCTCAGGGGTAGGAGTAGATATACCTGCCATCCCTAAGCTACCGAAGACGTTTTCCATCCTCACAATATCCCTAGGTCATTTTTCCAGTACAACTGCCTATCTCTTTGCTGGCTTAGAAGCACAGTCAGTTAGTCCTAGTTCAACTGTCCCTTTTCAAATGGCCCACTCTACAATTCTTCCTTGTGCTATGACTATTCCCACCAGGAATACAATGGTTAACCATGCTCCCATTGGTATACCACGTTCCTCTAGACCTACCGCTTCTCTTCCTCTTGGGTATCATGATTTGAATCCTTTTGCTGCCATCCATACCCAAATTCCATCCGAAGTACCACTTGGGCATAATAACTCTGCTGGTTATGTTCCCACACATTCCCAGGTCCTCTCTAGAGGGTCTTATCCACCTCATCATGGAGGATCTAGCCCTAGTGGCTCCAATCCAATTGGTATCACTCATCATCTACTCACTTCCAGTTACTAGATTTCCGTTGGGGGGAAATCTTATGCCGAGGGGAAACCTCAATTTTGGGGTCACACTCAAATTGGGGCACCTCCTCCATATGGAGGACATTCTTAGGTTGGAACTTATAATTCACAATTTGGACCGAACACGTCAAACTTGTTATCTCACCTTTGGAACCTTCAAGAAAACCCACAACCCTCTGGGGGGAAACCTTCTCAAACTAGTGTTTCGGTACCCTCGAACTACGGTCAACCATATCTGGGTTCTTTGAATCCCACTTGGGGCCCAAATGTTCAGTCCAATAATCCTTTCCAAGGGAACATCCCTTACCAACCCAATCCCATGGGCTACATGCCTCCACACCAAAAACCGACTCTGCCCAAATATTCACATTATATGCAAACTGCTTATAGTCCTACTGGTATACTGATGAGACTTCCTCCCCAAAGTCACCAGTACCCTCATGTGAATAGACAATTACCCTTTTTGGCCACTTTGGACCTCCCTGATCTGTCTAGAATTTTGAATGACCCTATCCATCACTCTCCTCATTGGCCTTGTTGAGCTCAAATCTACCTAAGTAAATTAGAGTGCATTTAATATCAATCCGGTGTTTGTAAGACTTAGAGGCATGTCCAAAGTATATGGATTTTAGAGATAGTTTTATCTTTTATGGAGATAACCCAAAGACTTATTCTAAG